>JACXGM010002070.1:37140-49556 GCA_016801145.1 Umbra pygmaea | reverse complement strand
TTCACAAGTGATGGAATTGCCATGGCCAAATGACTAGATCAATACTTCTCATTATGTTGGGACTAGATGAGCTCTGACTTCCAGCTATTAGCCTGGATTGGTTGATCGTGAACGTTGACCCCTATAAAATGTGATCCCTTGATTCTGAGAGTGGACTACTGATGAGGATGTCTACGGGGCAAAATGATGTCCTTAAAACATCTTTATCTATTAAAGATAGACACATCATCCAACTGGGGTAGTTTCTTAGCTGACATATAAAGATGTCTTCCAATATACTGCCCTGACTGTTCTTGGTTTTATAGGGTTAACGATTAGATTCCAGTGAGCTGTGCCCAATATTACTGTGATAGGTTTACTGGCACAGTGCACAAACAATAATGTTTCACTGTGTCATTATCATTTCCAATATGGAATGGGTGGCAACCATCTGTGTTGTATTCTCTCTGCTACTAGCCACTCTAATGTGTTGGGAGGAATGTCTTGTTCACACTCTCTCTCTGTCTCTCCCTCTTTCTCTCTTCCCCAATCTCTTTCTCTCCATCCACAGGTCCCTATCAGGGAGAATAGTAGGTGGCGTGTGGTGGTTTTTCACTCTCATTATAATCTCTTCCTATACGGCCAACTTGGCAGCCTTTCTGACAGTGGAAAGGATGGTCTCCCCAATAGAGAGTGCCGAGGATCTGGCCAAACAGACGGAGATTGCCTATGGAACACTGGACTCCGGGTCCACCAAAGAGTTCTTCAGGGTGAGTTTTGGAATGTGGTGCTGCGGCTAACAACTGGCCCATCAGCTAGTTGGTACACCGAGCTGATCATCTGGTGCTGCTGTCTGGTCATTCAGGGGCTAATCCTATATTCCACTTAAGTCTAATTTTCACTTATTCTCCCAATGACATCATACATGGTTTAAGTGAAAGGTAGGATCTGTCCCCTCAGCTAGTACTCCTGGTAACTCGGTACAACTGGTTGGTCAGCTAGTTTTAGTACAAATGGTCCATCAACAACTGTGGCAGAATAAACTCTTCTTTCTGGTGTGATATCTTGTCCGTTTCTATAGCTAAACCCATCCCACATTTCATATGGAACCACAGAACCTTCACTAGGTGTTGAAAAGGACCAGAGCCTGTGGAGGGCTACTTGAACCTTTGTGACATCAAAGGAAGGCCCATTGGACGGCCGTTTGGTTATGCTGGCCTTGTCCAGCCTTGAGGTAGTTTTTCTTGTCAGCAGAAAGTCTGAACGCTAATGATGTGTCCAACACTCACACACACACACACACACACACACACAAGGCATGTGCGTACACACCCATGTGCAAGCACACACATACACACACACACACACACACACACACACACACACACACACACAGACAGACAGACAGAGCAGTAGACATCAGTCCTTTTAGAGAGGTCAGCTCGCCAAAACTAATTACCTGTGTGTAGTGTGTGTGTGTGTTTGTGTGTGTGTGTCTGTGTCTGCATGGCTAATTGGAGCTGATGAATAAAGAGCCTCCAGGCCAAACAGATCAGGGATGTTAAGAAGCAATATGTCCACCGGCAGAGAGAAACTGGCCAGCCAATTAACTCATGAATTAACCAAAATCTAATCCAAGATTTCAACGAACACCATATATCAATATAACATTGTGCTGTGCCTGTGTGAAGAAGTTACAGATGCACGTTTTGATACAGAATAACCCTTTTTGCTAATAATGTGATATTCAAGGCCCGTAACATCACAATGTCACATTTTCCATATACACAATGTAGTGTTTCTATGTTGTGCATACTGAGAACTGTAAATATCACTTGGACTGCTATTCCACAGGCCGTGGAGAACTACCGATTAATGGGAGCACATGTTCTATTTCAGATTGTGTTGTTTGTGCGGGTGTGTTCCTGTCTGTGGGTTTTTCAGGAACCACATTGGGGTCTAATTAACCACATACGTTAGACCACAGCTGGAAACTTAAAATCAGTCACAACATTTCAAACAGACAGATGCCATCGTCCTCTGACACCTCATGTTTAATATTTGATGATTTCACCTGGCTTTTTTTTATCAAGGAACATGCAGGCTGTCAGGCACAGGACAACATCATAATGACGGGTGTTTAGAAAGTTGTAAAGACTTGCAACCAATATGGTAGGAAAGTGCTACAAAAAGAAATGTTAAGAACCACGTCTGACTTTGGAACCAAATATTGCAAATGAAATAGGGGCAACTGTTAGAGCTTTTCCACCAAATGTAGTTGAATAAAATTTGCTTGTACCACCGTAAACATAATTGAAAGTTGAACTGTATTCATCTTTAAATGTCAACAATTCCTTCCTCTTCCCTTCTAGCTAACTAAATGGACTGTACATGCAGTGCAAACCCACTCACTATGTCTTTCTGAAACATTCTTCAAAGATACAACATTATATTGTATTTTCATTGGAACAATCACTAGCCAACAGTGGATATAGCTCTAGTTACATCCCAAAGCCCATGATGTATCCTGTACCAAGTGGGACAGCTAGTGGAGGGTAAAGGGAGAGAAACAACGTGTGAACCCAGTAGACGGATGCAGGGTTCTGGGTCCTTGGCACCAAGATTCCCTATCCTCCTCAGGCTCTGGTTCTCCCACCATGGACTAGCATCTCTTCTCTCTACGCCCTTGGGCCTGCCTTCTCCTCCTCAGACTCCCTCTCCACCCCTCTTCTGTCTCTCTAGCCTCCAGAAAGTCTGTTCTGTCTGCACCTGGAGACACACAAACAGATGTCGGCTGGCTTTCTGTTATATATTTCTACAACCCCAATTCCCAAAAAGTTGTGACAGTATGGAAAATGCTAATAACAACAAATAGGAGTGATTTATAAATGTGCTTTGAAAATATATAATGACAAGGTATTTGAAGTTTAACTAATCAACTGCACAGTTGTTTTAAGTTAAATGTTTATTATGAAATTGATGCATGCAACATGTTCCAAAAAATTTGGTTGAGGGGAAATTTAGGACTAATGGCGATGTGACAAGTTAAAATAAGAATGTGAAACAGGTGAGGAAATCGTATAATCATAGTATATATCCAAAAGTTTGAGAACAATATTCTCCAAAGACAAATAAGTAAGATTTGGTCAAATCTCGGTCAAATCTCGTTGCGTAAAGGGCAAGGCCGAAAACCACTTCTGAATTTGTGTCACCTCCGATCCCTCAGACGTCACTGTCTTAAAAACTGTCATGATTCTATAATGGATATCCTGACATGGGCTCGGGAATACTTTGGTAAACATTTGTCAGTCAACACCATTTGCCGCTGCATACATAGATGCAAGTTAAAGCTTTATTATGCAAACCAGAAGCCATACATCAACACTGTCCAGAAGTGTTGCCAACTTCTCTGGGTTCGGTCTTATCTGAGGTGGACATTAGCACAGTAGGATCATGTTTTGTGGTCTGACAAGCCAACACTTCAAATACATTTTAGTCAAAACAGTCCTTGGGTTTGTGTCTGGGCCAAAGAGGAAAAGGACCTTCCAAGCTCTTATCAGGGTCAAAAGCCAGTGTCTGTCACGCTATATGGGTGTGTCTGTGCCCATGGCATGGGTAACTTGCACATCTGTGAGGGCACCATTAATGCTGAAGGATAAGTACATATTTTGGAGCAATATTTGCTGCCATCCAGACATCAAATTTTTCAGCAGGACAACGCCAAACCACATTCTTCCAGAATTACAAGTGCATGGTTGCGTAAGCAGAGCATACCGGTGCTAGCATGGCCTGCAAGCAGTCCTGACCTGTCTCTGATTGAGAATGTGTGGCGCATTATGAAGTGCAAAATGATCTTTTTTCAATTATGTGTTTTCAATATAGTATAGTTACATACTGTCCCAACTTTAGGGGTTGAAATTAGAGTTGTAGTTGTACTTTGGATTTAGCCATACATGTTGGGTTATTCTATAGCTTAGTAGACATGTATAATTTAATAGTTTTACGCCAACTTTTGTACAAACCACAATGGAAACCACAATTGAAAAGGCTTGATAATACCAGAAGAGATTAACATGAGACCATTGTGAGTTTGTGTCTTCAATCGTACCATACTGTACAGTGGGGCAAAAAAGTATTTAGTCAGCCACCAATTGTGCAAGTTCTCCCACTTTTCATAGACTTCAACTATGCTCTCCTCTAGAGCTGTGATGTTTTGGGACTGTCGCTGGGCAACACAGACTTTCAACTCCCTCCAAATATTTTCTATGGGGTTGAGATCTGGTGACTGGCTAGGCCGCTCCAGGACCTTGAAATGCTTCTTACGAAGCCACTCCTTCGTTGCCCGGGTGGTGTGTTTGGGATCATTGTCATGCTGAAAGACCCAGCCATGTTTCATCTTCAATGCCCTTGCTGATGGAAGGAGTTTTTCACTCAAAATCTCACGATACATGGCCCCATTCATCTTTCCTTTACACAGTTGTCCTGGTCCCTTTGCAGAAAAACTGGCCCAAAGCATGATGTTTCCACTCCCATGCTTCACAATAGGTATGGTGTTCTTTGGATGCAACTCATTCAACTCATTTCCCCTCCAAACACGAAAGTTGAGTTTTTGCCAAAAAGTTCCATTTTGGTTTCATCTGACCATATGACATTCTCCCAATCTTCTTCTGGATCATCCAAATGCTCTCTAGAAAACCTTAGAGGGGCCTGGAAATGTACTGGCTTAAGCAGGGGGACACGTCTGGCACTGCACGATTTGAGTCCCTGGCGGCGTAGTGTGTTACTGATGGTAGCCTTTGTTACTTTGGTCCCAGCTCTCTGCAGGTCATTCACTAGGTCCCCCCGTGTGGTTATGGGATTTTTGCTCACCGTTCTTGTGATCATTTTGACCCCACAGGGTGAGATCTTCCGTGGAGCCCCAGATCAAGGGAGATTATCAGTGGTCTTGTATGTCTTCCATTTTCTTATACTTGCACCCACAGTTGATTTCTTCACACCAAGCTGCTTACCTATTGCAGATTCAGTCTTCCCAGCCTGGTGCAGGTCTACAATTTTGTTTCTGGAGTCCTATGACAGCTCTTTGGTCTTGGCTATAGTGGAGTTTGGAGTGTGACTGTTTGAATGTTGTGGACAGGTGTCTTTTATACTTATAACAAGTTCAAACAGGTGTCATTAATACAGGTAACGAGTGGAGGACAGGGGAGCCTCTTAAAGAAGTTACAGGTCTGTGAGAGACAGAAATCTTGCTTGTTTGTAGTTGACCAAATACTTATTTTTTTTTAAAATCCTACAATGAGATTTTTTGGATTTTTTTTCTAATTTCTATTTCATAGTTGAAGTGTACCTATGATGAAAATTACAGGCCTCTCTCATCTTTTTAAGTGGGAGAACTTGCACAACTGGTGGCTGACTAAATACTTTTTCGCCCCGCTGTATATATTCTTTGCAGTGCACTAACTTCAAACAAGACCTACTGGGTGCCAGTTGAAAGTAATGAACTTACTATTTGAGAACAGCGAATCATCATGAACAACGAATCATCATGAGACGTAAACATTGTCAAGTGTACCCCTGGTCTTTCAACCTCTAATTAGACCACCTAATAATACAGAACTTACTGTGCCATGGCAAAAATGAGAAAGTTGTTTCTCTCAATAAGCATTTATATTATCTAAAGCCTTGACATTACAATATTAATGTGCCTGAAGAGAGAGAAAATAAGACTCCTATGAGCATTATCTATAACCTCGAGTACAAACATGATGTTGGCTGTTGCAGGTGTGGTCTGCACTCTAAATGGCATCCGACAACAGCTTGAGTGCAGTCACCAATGCACTTTACTAAGCGTGAAAATCAATTTCACGTCTCAGCTATTGCAGTGCAGACACTATGGCTCATACATTACCGGCTGCATATGTATACACCATGTGATACACAGGGATTTATCTTCATACATACGGGAACATTAGAGAGTCTCGAGGAGGTGCGTGTGGGTGGGGGTGACACGCAGAGGTGTTCACTACCAGAAAGGGAGACTTCTAAAGAGGGCAACTACACAAGGTGAGAGCCCAACGCAATCTGTTGCGCATCAAAAACAGCCGTCCCCCAGCTCTTGTCAGTGTGTGTTTGTGTCTGGCGCTTTGTAAAGCAAAAGGAGGCTGCTACAACTAAGATTAGAGGCCTTACATAAAGGGAGAGCCTGGCAGATGAAATGTCAGCATGGGTGGGAGATAGAGGTTCAAGGAGACGGAGTCTCTGAGTGTCCTGTCTAACTTCAGATGAACACTGGCAGAGGGAGAGAGAGAGACGGAGAGAGCAAGAGAGATAATGAATTCCCACACTAAATTTGAATGATGTTTCAATTGGTATTCTGGACATAGTTGAGGGGTGTACCTCGATGGCAAAGTCTAAAACCCGTTACATCTACAAACCTCCATTCTTACCATACAGGTAGCCCTGTGCACATAGTATTAGTGTAAGAGTGACCACAAAATCCCTGCATGTCCTGAAAGAGAGTAAAATGAAAATAAAGTGAATGTCGGGAGCCGTATATGCTTCTGGGTGTTTCAGTGTGGAGTTTTAACTACATGTAGGTGGGCAGGGAGCCCCTTATGAAAGCAGTTTGCAATGCCAGAGGATGAAATGAAACCACACTACCTCTGCAGTTTTGAGCCCAGTGGACAAGAAGCTTTTAGGCATCCTAAATCTCACAATATTCCCTGTGTAGTGCACTTCTTTTGACCTGAGACCTCTAAGGTGCACTATTTAGAGTACAGGGTGCCATTGAAGCTGCACCCTTGAGAAACCTGGCACATAATCAATACAGATTAAGTGGCTGTGCTGAATGAAACGGGTCATATATTTTGACTTTGCACTGTCCGGACTTTTCTCTCGTTTAGATTGTTTAAATAAAAATATGCTTCAACCTCAAAGCTCAGAGGGTGCTTTTAGTAATGATCCACACACATAGAAGCGCACACACAAACAAACAAACACACAAACACACACACACACAAATGAAGCATTTGTTGTATCTGCCTAATTTCTTCATGCAGCAGTAGAATAGAACAGCCCACACAATATACATATAAATAAATATGTGTGCATGCGTGCGCGTGTGCGCGCATGTCGGTCTGACTCATCACATGGCAAAGCAAACGCTTGACCAAAATGATCGACTGAGAGCAGCAGAATCCCCCACCATTAAATACTGATTTTCCTCCATCCTTCATCTGAGATCACTGTGTCCCCATCAAAGAGGCATGTAAGGTCAACTCAGTGGCTGTTACCAGAACGAGAGGGGGAGGACTTGACCTGAGTGAAGGACATTACTAAAAAAGAGTCTAGCCATTTTATACAGCTATCAGCGTTTCCCAAACTAAGGGTCTGAACCCTATGTGGGGTAGCCACATTTATAAAATAGGGTTGTAAATATGTGGGGGAAGAACGTTGCTTGTTATAACGAACCTGGATTATGCGAGTAATCTCCAGTAACTAAATTTGGTTGTAATAAACAATAGTTACTTCTGTTTCTTTGCTGTATTTAATGTGTATGCTTACTATTTTGAAACCATATGTCATTAGTTTTGAAATAAGTTTTCAAATATTTCTAGCTATGAAATTATTTTTTGATGTGATTTTTACAAATTTTCTCACCCAATTGGTCTTGTCCAATTCCCCTCTAACCCTGACTTGTCAGCAGTTGCCTTGGATAGATGCAGGATAGTGAAAGGGATATGGTTCAACTGTCGCTGAGCTGGTCGATAATTTTTGCACTGCTCATCTAACACGGAGACCTTAAGTCAGTTCATGCACGGGATGATTACGCTCACAAAATATACTACCATGATTTAATTTACAGATACCTGATCTGGATGCAAGGAGTCGCTGGAGAGTGACGTGGCAAGGTAGATATTCTGATTTATCTATCCCAAGTCCCGGGCAACACTTTGCCAATTTGCACTGCCTTGTGCTGGGCGTACGGGCAAAGTCGGAAATGCCCTAGTCAGGCTCGAACTATTGACTATCATGATGTAGACCACAGGTGTCAAACCGGTTCCACGGAGGGCCGAGTGTATGCTAGTTTTTGGTCTTTCCTTTCAATTAGAGCCCAATTAAGACGTAGACTGCCAGGTGAGGCGAGATCCTAACCAATTAGTGACATTCAATCACTCAGGTACAAGGTAAAAGCGAAAACCTGCAGACACTAGGCCCTTCGTGGATCTGGTTTGACACCCCTGATGTAGACTGTCCTGCAATTCAGTGAGTTAACCCACTATGCCACACGGATCCCCCATGTTAGTCATTTCTTAACATAGTGAATATGTTAAGAAATATCTAGCAAAATGGGATTAATGGGCCTTTATCTACGGATGGAAGACTGCAGGCAGGTATATGTTCTAAATTACACCCTACTTTTAACACAGACCAGTTAAAAATGTACGCAATATAGTAAATGTTTCCAATTTTGGTGAAGTATTTAAAAAAAGTACTTCTCCAGATATTCTGTTCATATTTTATCGTGTTCCTTGTGGGGATCATGTTACTGGTAAAGTAGGGATCATGTGACTGGTAAAGTTAGGGATCATGTGACTGGTGACGTTAGGGATCATGTGACTGTTCTAAATCACAGAGAGAATAAGGTAGTTAGGTTACAACAGACAGTTTTTTAAGAAGATCAATTCAGAAGGATATTCCTTGATGTAGTCTGATCTTACAAACAGGTAAAAAGGAAAAACAGGGTCTTGAGGTCTAGACTTCCAGCTTTCTTGTGCTGTCACACTGGCATCTACCTGTGTCACAATAAGAGATTATCTTCCCTAAGCTTCTAACCGATAAAACACAGTGATTCATAGCATTGCACAAAGGCAGATTCTCTGGAGAGTGAAAGTCATTGTAAAATAACACTAAACAAATGTTTACATTATGTTTCTAACATCAACATAGACAGGTATGTTAAATGTGGTGACGCCATCAATTGCTCTATCTGTACAATGACTATGGACACGTTCATTGAATTTAGTCTCCTCTGAAAAAAGCCCATTCGGATATCGGTTTCCCTGTATGGGACATTAGATCACAAAGAATAAAAGAGCCCTATATCACTACATTATATAGCTGTATGTATGGGACTAAGTACATAATTGCTCGTCAGATGTCCATTTGGTTAGCGGTGATGGACCTAGCGATTGATGGGGTCCTAATTGAATCTGGAATGATGACAGAAGGAGCTTGAATGTGAAGGATTGCATTGTGAGGCAGCCAGGAGTGAAGAGCTGACAGTAGATTTTCCGCGGGTATGTGCTGATTCAAGGTTTAAGGTTGGCTTTCTCTTCTGTCTGCCCGTCTGTCGTTGTGTCTGCCCCCGCCACCCCAACATCCCACCCCTTCTCTTCGTCCTTCCCTCCTGTGTACCAGACAGACCCCAGTAACTGTAAAGCAGTAGCAGAATCAGCTTATTTGAGTATTTGGTGGCTGTTCATCCCAGCATGCTGATATTGATGAATTGACTTCATAAAGCACTGAGGCAGCACAAGCTCTGTCGGCGTTAATCAATGCCTGTTTCTTCTCTTCTTTTTTATATGAGGAGACGGTCTGCTCGGACACACACACACACACACTACCACACGTGGGCACAGTCGCCCGCCCACACACACTAGAACAGACTCACACACGCACACTGTTCGTCTTCTTTTCTGCTCCCTCCCCCTTGGTTTTTGGAGAAATTACCCGCAGAACCCCAACAGTGTCCTTCTCACAATGTTTGCTATGTGCAAATATTAGAGTATGTTAAACAACAGTGTCAAATAAACAAAAAAACAAACAATGGCTCATCACAATCACAAAGCATGCATTTTTTCTTTTTTTCCCTCTTGATCTCTGCCGTCAGAATGGTCATCGCCCGGCATCCTTAAACGTAAAGCAGTTTTTCACCAAGGCGAAGACTCGGTGATGCATTTGTTCATTCGTCATGTTGACTGTTTAATTTGCGTTATGTTGCTGTCTGGTTGGATTTTCCCCTTCCTGCTTTAATGGGATATGATGGATGTTTTATAACACATTGTGTAGAACCCACAGAGCCAATCGGGCCCTTCGTACAGTCAAGGTTAATGCTTTTGTTTATTAACAGCGAGGTGTCTGAGGCAATATCCATTAAAATCAAAGAGGGGAAGTATATTAATTAGGCACATTGATGGGTCTGTCTGTTGTTTAGAATGGACAAGCTTAGCACTCCCCCTCACTCAAGCCACAGGGCTCAATATCTGTGCATGCTGCAGTTATTGCATTTCCCACAGCATCTATTTGTTATGTCCATAATGGAGTTTTGCTGTGTTGTTTACTTTGCTCGAAAACATTATATGAGTTAGGAGATCATTTCAGCCTCCAACAATGTATTTTTACTCCTATGATTCATGTATATAACCTCAAGAATTAGTTGGAAGTTTAAAGGTTATGCTCGAATGCTGCCTGCCCTTGCCCTGCAAAAAGTGCTGGGTCTGATTTAGTTAATAATACAGTACACCTTATGGTCCTAACATCTTTGAGCTGACAAAATGAAGTCCTTGAATGTTGGAGTGTTTGAACTTTAAGTGCCTCTTCATGGGTAGCCCAGACGATGGGCCTCTTGACACTAGTGGAAGAATGCCTCTGATTGGAGTTGCCATATCAACAGCTTGTCCATACAGTATTTTGACCCCATTGGCAATTGGCAATAAGCCCGAGGAGTATCCACTTTTAGTTTGCACATGACCACTTGGAAGCAAGTTCTGTCTTCGTTGGCCAGAAACTCGATTTATCATTCTAAAGTGTGAAACCTATTGCCAAAAGGAATGTAGCAGCTTTGAATAATTTAATTGATGCTTATTATAGATAGCTGGTGTTCCTCTTTCCCACGCCTTCAGAGATCTTACAGCAGAACTACTAAGATGTTTCTCAGTCGATATACTGGGAACTCTGGAACTTCCTCACTGTTACCTTCTACAGCAATCTTTTTGTCTCTGTGTACTGCTCTGTCCTGTTTATCTCTTCCTTCAGGATAATTTTTTTCTCAATTCCATTCCATTTATATTAACTAATGTACATATTGACAAAGTATATTTTGGGGAATAAATGTTCATCAACAAGTTAGCATCCCTCCTACATTTCCCAAATTGCATTGCAAAGTGCTATTAATGATAAAAAAGTGTTTAAATTACAAACAATACTTACCCTTTTGAATTTCCACCGTTTTTCAGGACTAAGTTTAGGCAACAATTTTGAAGACATGGCTTATGTTTAGAAACTAATTTGTGTTAAAAGTGTAACTTGGCATCTCAGGAACATTCTCTGTATGTGTAAATTACTCCAGTGTATATGTGGCCTTGTGTTGTTGGTTATTGTCAATGTTGAAATATGTATTCCCATCCAAGTGTCTGAAGTAAATCAAAGTGAAGCAGGTTTTCCTCTAGATTTTTGCCTGTGCTTGTTTGTATTCCATTTATTTGTGTATTCACAACTCCCTGGTCTGTGTCGATGCAAAGCATACCCGTACCATAATGCAGACACAGCTATGCCTGTAAATAGGGATGTGTTTATATTTCTTTTAGCTTTCCATTTAGGCGAAAACTTCTTTTGACAGGTCTTGTTTAATACGTATTTCCTTAGTGCCTTGCTGCATGCACCATGCATGTTTTGGAATCATTTTATTCTGTAAGGTCCTTTTTTGTAGAGCTACAATACTACAGTGTGATTAACCTTCCTCAGTTTCCTCCCATCACAACAATGAAACTATTACTGTTTTAAAATCACCAATGGGCTCATGGAGAAATCCATCAGCTCTTCGGCTCCTGTGCTGCAGCTCAGGTCAGAAGGTCAACTGGATCTTGTCTTGATGGATTAATACAACAACATCAGCATTAGCTTGACCATGCTTAAAAAGATACAAAATGTATTGGTAGCCGTCCTTATTTATAAGGCTTCAATAAAAGATATCTGCTCTTTATAATTGACTCTATGAAATTTTAAAACTTAACTGACCATTCATACAAATGTTGTATGTATGGGGGAAATTTTGTCAGGAAATATGAAATAAGTTCTCATAGTGAATTCATGTAAAAGATTGAGTGACCTGTTAAGCAGAATTTGACTTGGGAGGTAGGCTTACTTAATAAACAGATCCAATGAATTGATAAGCAACAATTATATTTTAGCTAGTCATTTTGTAATTGTGTGTATGTTATTTAAAATGGAAACATGTGCAGTTCCATGGCAACTAACAACATTTCAATCCCACTTTTTTTATGAACTTCACACGACAATCCAAAGGGTTGAATGCTTATCCAATCTACTGTATAAATAATTATTTATCTCCCCCTCCCCTCCCCTGTCTCTCTCTCTCTCTTTCTGTCTCTGTCTCTGTCTCTGTCTCTGTCTCTGTCTCTGTCTCTGTCTCTGTCTCT
>JACXGM010002070.1:15508-37040 GCA_016801145.1 Umbra pygmaea | reverse complement strand
CATTATGCATGTGACTGCTTAAGATAAAGTAAAGTATGTGTTATGGAAATACTATCTTATGATTCCTGTTAACATAAAGTATGTGTTATGGTAATATTATCTTTTGATAACTGTTTACATGAAGTAAGGTATGTGTAAAGCATGTGTTATCGTAGTGTAAGATGGGGTAACAAGCCCCCCTTAAGAACAATGTCTAGTTGCTGATAAAATAATGTAAACATACTGTATTACTACTTTACTGATTTTTTAAAAATCTTTCTAGACTAATGGATTATTTATCTTAAGGCTTTCCTAATTGTGCATTAAAAACAAGTATATAGATCTAACTTCATTAAAATGTAGCAAAAACATTTTTAAAATATGACAAAATTAGATCAATGTACCTCAAAAGCTTTTTGTGGGAATACTGTACCTCCAAATGTTGTGATTAGACAACAGACCATTTTAGCTAAGCAAGATCAGTGCCAGCCAGGGAAAATGTTGGGGGATACATTTTGTGACATGTTGTGGTCATTATGTGAAATAAAAGAGAGGGGGCAGTTACCCCCTGGGGCTTGTTACCCCGACCTACCCGAATAGTATTTTATGATCTGAATGCATTATCATACCTCAGGATTTTGCACATGCTTAAAAGATTTGACAAGCCTACAAGCAAAGTTCTCTTCAGGTATTTGAAGACATCCAGTTGTTGAGTTCCATGACATCTATAAATTTTTCACAATGCCTTCTGGCATGTCATAAAAGCTCTTTGAGTCCTAAGTTATCATAAGCAACAGAAACAAAACAGGATTCGGTGCACGTATATCGGACTTTGATAAACTAGTGTTCATCTTCTCCCTTTTCCTTTCTCTCTCTCCGTCTAAACAGCGATCCAAAATAGCCGTCTATGAGAAAATGTGGTCTTACATGAAATCGGCTGAACCTTCAGTGTTCGCCAAGACCACACCGGATGGCGTTGCCAGGGTACGAAAGTCCAAGGGAAAGTTTGCGTTCCTCCTCGAGTCCACCATGAATGAATACATAGAGCAGCGGAAGCCATGCGACACCATGAAAGTGGGCGGGAACCTGGACTCAAAGGGATACGGTGTGGCCACGCCCAAAGGCTCAGCATTAAGGTAGGTGGGATAATATAACAATATTCCCTGTGTTGTTATAGTATTCCACCTACCCTGATGTCATGTGTTCTGCCTTTGTTCTTTTTCATCACTTCTTCCTCCCTTATATTATTTTTCGAGCGGACCCAATGAGGTAATGGTATCATGTCTTTTACTGTTCTTGGACATCCAAGTTGAATTTTGAATTGTTATTATTGATGTTTCTGTTTTGATGTGGGTCCATGTTGTTGTGCTAAACCGTTGGGGAATCTGTTCCAGGGTACATTGATGCAACTCTGTAGCATCTCACCTCTTCTTCTACTCTCTCTGTTTTCTCTCTGTCCTTCCTTTTCATCTTTCCTCCTGTCTCATGTGATGTCCTTCCCATGGTTGTGTTGTCACTTTTAATTTGCCACTCCAGCGGTTTTTCAATTTAGCCTTTAAAAGCTGCGCTGTCACTTGTGACGGATGTTATTTGCATGGTGTTTGTTGTTGTTACTTTTCTACTCAATGACGACTAGTGTCCCCATCCTGCACACTTTTGATTCCTAAATGACGTAACCCCTCATGCCACCTTTCCAATATTTAACACTTAACGGTAAAATTCGTACCTACGTATTCCCATGTTCGTTAAATTCGCAAATCTATTCCTTCTCCTACCCAGACCATTTTGGGAACAGATATAAGTATTACCAATAACATTATTAGCAATAAGCACTGTTAGTAGTAGTCTTCTTACCATTCTAAACTAATTATCATTATCGTTATAACTACACCTAGACTACTATTAACTATGCATTAGATTTCTCACGGACCTGTGCATTTTCTTACAAGTTATGTTTTATCGTTTCAAGAAATGCTGTTAACCTGGCAGTGTTAAAACTGAATGAGCAAGGCCTGTTGGACAAATTGAAAAACAAATGGTGGTACGACAAGGGCGAGTGCGGCAGCGGGGGCGGTGACTCCAAGGTCAGCCTCGATGTCACCTGATCGGGTACTATTAGTGCAGAGTAATCGGCAAGGCTGTTAATAATAGTCAAAAGAAAACATAAAAATGATTCATTATCAATTTATTGAATTCACATCTAAATTAAATGTATATATAATATTCATGTGCTTTGGTAGCTACAATGCAAGCCCAACCAAAACACAACCAACTGTTGAGTCCAACCTGGTTCAAAAAAGAACCAAAATTAGCCTTTCTGTCAAATATTCTACCAGACTCAATGTATATTCAACCAGTGATCAAACAGAGAACCCTTACTTGGCTAAAACACAAAGCTTTTGGAAGCATAGCTGAGGAGAGATAATACTAAGATTATGTTGAGACAGATAGGATACAGAATCAGTGGATCAGGGTTTGGCTGTGTTTGACAAGGAAGTGTAGATATTTGGAGGGTTAGATGGCTTATCATGTATGTGGGGAGGAGGGTAGGGCTGCACTGCCGTTGTGAAAGGAGGGGGTGGATTTAGCTCTACCTTTAACATCTGCACTGCAGTGGGGCATGTCAGTCAAAACACAGCCTCATATGTCAGATAGAATGCTTTCTTCAGAGAGTAGAAACAGTTTCAGTTGTTTTGGGCTTCAACAGTATCCTCGTCAGCTTAGTCTGCTTTCGAGGAACGAAATTAAATAAAAATATTGCAATGCTTATGAGATAAGCGTGTACAGTTTATTGTAGTTTCATAAATAGTTCCTCACAAACTATTCATGAAAACATGGCATCTAGATGCCAGAGACTGCCGCCTTCCTCTTGTGAAGGCCACGTGTGTATTTCATCGCAGTAGTGCTGTCTTGTCTGTCCGACACAACATGGCTTCACAGTTGCTCATGTCATATAGCTGCTTTACTGGACATTCCATGCTGGGCAATAGCATCTAAATGGCTGAAACCCCCAAAACGGCTGCTCAGCTGAGACATCTCAGCTCAGGGAGGCGAGGCGAACAGCGGAGTCTTGAGGGGATTAAGCATTACGGGCAAACGTGAGAATTCTAATCTCAAAGAGAAGGTCTGAACTCTTTGATAGGCTTGGGGTCATTTGGTACAAGTACATTTAGTTCAACTGGGTTTTTGTAGGTGGTTGATCCTACTGCCTGTACACTCAGTCATGAACAGCTTGGTATTATTTTACTCTGTGCCATGAAGCACCCATCATGCTATTTTAAACCTGGCCAACAAGGTCATTCACGTGTAAAAATTTTGATCAATTAAATTTTTTAAAATGTAACCTTTATTTAACCAGGTAAGTTGACTAAGAACAATTTCTTATTTACAGCAACAACCTGGGAGCAATTAGGGTAAAGTGTCTTGCCCAAGGACACAACAACATTTGGCTCAGTCGGGAATCGAACTGGCAACCTTCTGACTACAAGTCTGACTCCCTGCCCACTGAGCCATCTGCGCCCCATGATTGAATGCCAAATGCCAATTGAATGCCAAATGATAGAGCAGTTATCCTGACTCAACACTAGCCATTATGTCAGCCATGTAGTGCATTTATTATACAGTAGCTGTATATTTACAACATATTTCATTAATATATACAGTCATTTGACATTCATTCTCAAAAACGACAATTATGCTAACATGTTCAAAATAGCATAATGGATAACGCCTCTAAAGCCAAGTAACATCATATCAAATTACAGTATGTACCTGACCATTCTCGCACTTATATATTCTCAAAAATATACAGTACATAGGATTTGTTATATTTTCATATGGGGTTGCAAAATTCCACCAACTAAAACATTCCCAGTAAATAAACATTCCCACGTTTCCCGGTAATCCCTGTTTGAGGATTCCCTCTGGCAGGGTTCCATTCCTTGTTTATTCTCCCCCTTATATGGGGGATCCTTTGATAAGGGTTTCGGGAAAACCTAGGAATTTTGGGAAAGTCACCAGAATTTTGCAACCCTATTTTCGACCATGCTTTTCTGTTGATAATAACGTGCTGTACTATGCCCTTGTGGAGTAAATGAAAGCTGTGGTGGAAGGACAGTATCATTGCTTCCCTGACACGTTTCCTTCTGTCTATATCTGGACGTGATCAGGTATGTATGTTTTATTTTTTGGGGGGGCTTTTCAGCAACTTAGAAGGATCATTAACAACACATTCATACATTTGCATGCATTTCTACTGCTCCTAATTGTTTAACACTGTAGTGCACAACTCAATGCCTGCTATTTTAGCCATGATAACCAGTGGTGTCAGGAGCGAAAGCACAGCAACATGCTGAGACGCAAGGTTATTCCTCCATGATCTGTCTTAAGTCTGTTGTCAACTGGGGCTCTCTCCGTCTCTCCAGCACATGTTAAATCTATCTTACCTGGACTCTTCATGGAGTCTGTTGATCTACAGTACACACAATCACCCTCTCTCTTCTCCATTTCTGTAATCGTTTATTCTCTGATAATACTTAGCTCTCTAAAGGTCTTTGGAGGAAATTGTTCACCAGCCAAACCTGAGACACTTATTATCCATTCATTATCTTTCGATTGCCGTAGTCTATTTCTGTACGGCTATAGAGACCTACTAGAACATTCTTTCTAATTGTATGCACCGTTAGTTTGATGTGTACCCACAACAAAGCATTGATGATTTTGCCTTGTAGAATCTTCATAGCATGCATGTTCCATAGGTAAAAAGTCATTCTCACTTGTAAGAATGTGAGAAATGCTGTACTTTTTGCCTCATTTCAACATGAAATTCCACACATTGGTAAGATTTCACTCACAATATGTTTCATCACATTTCATTAAGTGACTTTAACCCAGCAGTCTACGCTGATGAAACCCGATTAAATAAGCAGACCTGTGATATTTTTTTTTCTTACACATCAAAAGCTGAGCCTGTTAAGCAGTGGTAATAAAGCTGTAGCTTGGATTACTTGACAGTAATCCCCCTTGTAAGAGGGTGAATTAAAATATACAACCAAACTGGTTTTACCAACAATAAATACCACAAGTTTTTTTTATTAAACATTTGATGAGAAATACTTTTGACTTTAGTCAGTATTTAAAAATGTGTCTGTAGTGTTAAGTGCATGCCCATAAGCAGCCCATTATATCATTTTTATGGTGTCTTTGCCACCGAATATCTGAGTTTACCTGTGATGTAGTTTCCTGTTTTCTACTCATTGCTTCTAGTGGTTTTGAAAACATCAGGTCAGTGGTAAAGCCAGTTACATATACATTTTCAGATAGTATTACCTGTTTGGGTGCAGGTAAAACGTTTTGGGTGCTACAGGGACTCAATTGAACTAATCAGTAAGATCAATGCACTGATGTTTTGCTGTGGCCTAAAACCTTTCTTAATATTTAAGTGGAGCATTTTTGCAAGGTGCCTCTGAATCAATTTCAATGATATTTAGAGCCAAAACATACAGTATATACTGTATATTAGAACTTTGTTGTTTATTGATTTATTGTTTTTTAAATGTTGATTGATTTAACCCCATTAGACCCTAATAGAATTCTAGAATGCCCCTGTAGAATACTAATAATTCTAAAAAATATTTATTTTCACACTTCTCAAATAAACGGACATAGCACAAAAACTACAAATAATTTACAATTACAAGTATACATTGTTTTAAAGAGCACCATCTCCTCTTTGAAACTAACTCAATGTTTACATTGAATACTCCCCATCAAAAATGATCAATGAAAAACAAAGTAATCCGCATTTCTCAACCTAAAATAGTATATCTATACATATTATTAGCATATATTTACATATAGACTATTCCTCCCTCCTCCCTTCACTTATCTATCCACCCAATCAACTTTAGATACTCTTTCTCCTAGTTATCATGCCAGAGAAATAATAGGTAACAAGATCTACAGAACAGTAGCTGATAAGTGAAAGTAAAGAGGCATGTATTTCGCCAGATCCAGACTGTCATGGCTATATATAGGATAGTTTGAATATGACAAATATGTCACATTGCAGGAGGAAAACATGCAGCTACAGATTTTCTTGGTAGCCAGATAGACAAACTGGAACATTAGCTAGGTATGGTAAACTCATGGGAAAGTTTCCATGTATCAATGATTATGGTAGTTATCTGAGAAAAAATCACCTATTTAGATGGCTATACAGCTAAATGGTGCAACCATTTTTTTTATAATACTGTGCCAGCAATATTTTTACCTCGCAGCTCGTCAGCTCATATACCATCAAGTTTTCAACGCAGGGTTGCGTCAGTCTGACAGATATTAAAAGTTTCACATCATCAAACATTAACAACAAACACCGCACATGTAAGCAATGTTTACTTATGATACTCAACTCTAAATCATTATAGCTTTCAAGGTCCAAGTCCGTTTTGAAATCTGTATTTCAAAACAACATAGCGGCACTTTGACGTTGTCATTGTGTTATGAAATGAAAAAAGCTCAATTGACAAATCAAATGACATAATATCATTTTTATGATTTCTAATAACAACATCCATGAACACAATTATACATTATTTTCAAATAGATTTTGTGTTCCTTGTACAAATATTAATGTCATAAAATCAAGGCCGTCGGCGGCCGTTGCAGTAATTTAACGGCCGTTATTGGGTCTAAAGTGTTAACTAATCTGGAATTTTCAGTTGATTTGTAGCTACTTTTTAACAAAAATACTTTTCAATTTGCAAATCATAAATAGGTGAAGCCCTCTCCCACTACAGTGTGGCATCTCCAATCGACTGTAGTGTAGTGTTTTGTTAGGAAAATACTCACCTCCCAGTAGGATCTGTTTAATTTATGTATTATGGGTAGTTGGTTAGTTACAGTCAGATGTCTTCATACAAATGTCTGTACATGTAAAACATAAGCAATGACCACAGATTCATACTGTTCACAGAAGAGGGAGAGATACTGTCTAGGTAATGTAACATGTACGTAGGTATAAGTGGTAACAATGATTCATAAACCAGTTAGCATAGCTGTTGTTTTCTGACATTCTTTTTTTCTGAGTGTTTTTAATACAGCAAGTGTTAATATTGCATTGGAAAATAACAAAAGGTATATTTCCATTTTTTTCCCTATGAAAAAAATCCATTGTTGGTATGAATTTCGAGTGACTCGTCATATTTTTCTATTTAGTTGACAAATCTATTCACAGAAAACACTGAATGGTTGTATTTCCATCTGTCTGATGTTTTAGTCAAGACAGGGTTCTTGATGGAGCAAACTCGTTTAGTGCTTGTCAGAAAGCTACCAATGCCTGCTCTCTCTACAAACAAACATGTTTAGCTCTATTTACTCTCAGACTAGCAGTTTGTACAGTCTGCACCTGCTTGTCCTGTTAACAGCGTCTGCCGATTACTCGAAGCGATAGAGGTAGGCCCTGGTCTTAGTCTAGGGGTGACGACAAGGTAACAAACTAGAATGCCTGCTCTCTGTGATGTTAAAATGGCCAGGTGTCCTGCTCAATCGCTTTGTTGAAGTTTTGCAAGTAGCTTTAAAAAAGTTGAATAACATAAAATAACATAATATAATGTTATTTATGTTATTTCCCACGTGAAGAACTCCTGTAAACCTTGCAGTATTGAAACTCAGTGAACAAGGCATCTTAGACAAGCTGAAAAACAAATGGTGGTACGATAAGGGTGAATGTGGAACCAAGGACTCTGGAAGTAAGGTCAGTCTCCGCAGGTCTTTTGTACTGATTCCCAGTTGCATTGTGACGTACTGATCATATGCAAAGAAATACAAAACTACAGTATACTAAAACATCTAGCCTAAAAATAATCTCCCCATTCTTATAGTAGTGCATTATACACACAAGGAAAAGTTTTTTCCTACACATACATAATTCATTCTTAGTCCATATTTTTGATGCACTATTTCCCCCAAATAGTTCCCAAATATTTAGTCACTTTTGGCCAGAGTAGAGATGGGACATATGCTTAAACAGCTGTGTTTCCTTGTAATGTTAAAATGCATTTAATTATGCCTGGGGAAATTGTAAAAGTGCAAAATAAACAAAACACCACAACTTAATTGTTGAATAGCTATGGATATTTTTGCAAATTTTCACACTTGACATTCATGACATTATTACCATTATGCTGCTGTTCCTATTTACCAAACTTTTTAATTAAAATTTGATTTATTTGTGTGGTTACTAGTTTGCATGTAAATGTGTATAATGTGTTTATTTTCACTTCCGGTGGTGTGGTAAACATAAATATCTTGTAGTTGCTTAAAAGGAACTTCAGGAACACAATCATATATTTTTTTTTCAAATCTTTGTGTTGGCAAGATGTTGCAATGATGCCATCATATTGTTAGCGCACCACATGAAGTAGTGGAATTTAATAAACCCTCTATTTAACCCTCTGAGATGAGGCCAGCAAACTGACAGAACAGTATACTGTATGTACCCTGGTAGGCTTAGTACATATTAACACTGATATAACCTCAAAGGGTTAAACTGCAAATGGTAAAACTCTCATGAACAAATTTTTCATAAATATGTTTGGGAAGTAAGCAGCAGCAAAATGGTTTGATACAGTTGTTAAAAATATATATATATATATATTTTATTGTCAAATATATTTTACTACACAGTAAAGTTGTGTCAATAGTACAATATTTTTTTTGTAAACTTTTATAGGCAGGTAGTTGACCTGTGAGTTACTGACCACAGCTTCCTTATAAGGAAGGACAAAGAGTAGGGGAAGATCTACATTCACCTAGATCCAACTAAAGAGGTGACTCGTCTCTCCTTCATGGAGAGTGGCTGGACTACGGCGTTGAGTAGTTCCTCACAACTTCTCAGACCACTGTAGGAAAGCCAGTCCAGAGTCTTCTTGTAGAGTCAACCTCAGCCATCGTCTAGTTCCTCAACATTCTGTTGTTTTAAACCTTCAGAACCTGTCTGTATAATCAAACATTGGTAGCATTAGAGAATGTCAAAGCACTAATACTAGACGAGTAGTCTTTGACTGTTATTTTTATATGTTAGGATGAGTTTGAGAGCTGTAAATAGTTGGTCTCAGTGACATATTGTTAGGCTGAAATGTTCTCTAGAGAATCCATTCCACTGCAAACCCCTAACAATGTTCTTCACCTTCCCCCAGGACAAGACAAGTGCTCTTAGTCTGAGCAATGTGGCAGGAGTCTTCTACATTCTAGTTGGAGGTCTGGGCCTTGCCATGATGGTGGCTCTCATTGAGTTCTGCTACAAGTCACGGGCAGAAACCAAACGGCTGAAACTAGCAAAGAATGCAGAGAAATTTAAGCCACCTCCCCCAACCAACACTCAGAACTTTGCCACATACAGAGAAGGCTACAATGTTTACGGGACAGAAAGTGTTAAAATCTAAGGGTAATTGCTGCTGCTCTTTGCGGTCATCCATCTCTCCATGCTATCTCTTTTGTCTGAATCACTTGGTTTGTTTTGACCTGGCAGTGTCATCGATATTGAATCATTTATGTGCTTTTTTGGGTGGCTGTCCATATTTTCTGGTTCATTTTGTCATTTTTGGCTTGTACACTCCCACAACCAACATCTCAGCATCACATCTACTGTACAAGACTTGAGACTTTTGTTCACATTAGTGCCTCATACCATGTACCATAGATTAAAGTATTCTAGACACCCCAAACACTGAAAGAGTAAACTTCCAATAGTTTATTTTTTAAGATTACCCACTCTGAATTCTCACTTTATCAAACTGAATGTTTACTTTAGAGAATCTGCAGCATCATCTGCTAATCGTTAACAGCTAAGCTAATGTCCTAGTATGGTAGGCTAATATAGTGGAACACAGGGAAATAATGACACCTGTCTCTGTTTTCCTTCCTCCTGTATCAGGTCCTGAAACTAGACAAGCTGTGCTACCCCTTACAAAAGACTGTGAATAGAAACCCCATGATGAACCAACAGAATCGCAACAGGATTTTTTGCAACTGCAGTTAAGTCCTTCTGGCGGCCATGGCAATGATAATCTGCAATGTCGACACGATAGGACTGGTGACGTGAAGAACTGAATGCGGTTTTCTCCAGTGCCTTATGTATGGGAACCCTCACTCACTCACTGAGTTACTTAGAACAATGACAATGCAACTCATCACAATCGTATTGCTTTTTGCTTGAACTCACAAACAGACAACAGACCAACGTACAGAGGATCAATGCTGTGATCTGTTTTAAGGAACTTTATTTGAGATGCTGTGATGACATATGAAGAGATATAGAAAGAAAGAACGACCTAAAGCCATCACTTGCACCCCAAGCACATTTTCCAAGTGCCGGACCGAAGACGAATATGATAGGACAGGCGATAAATTGGTTTTTCTGCAAAGGGAATTTGATCAGATTATCCTAATTCTTCTTGCAGGCCAGATTTTTACTGGTTAAATGTGTTTTGAAATATGTTTATTATTGGCACTGTAAGTCACTGATTAGAAGAAGATAGTGTTTTGCTGTGACCATGGAATTGTTTTGAAAGACACAGTTGCATCTTATTGGAATCAATTGGTTAAATATGCCATAGCCAAAACAATATTGTATTATTTTTATTCCTAAACATGGTGCTTCTGATGTGTCAGAGATGGACCGAGAGCCTTGACTGTGAGCCAGAAAGAGCACCCTATTCCCTATATAGTGCACTATGTCTGACCAGAGCCCTCTGGTCAAAACAATATACAGAAAAGGGAGCCATTCTGGACACGCACAGGGACTCATGAACTAGATTAATGTGAGGTGGAGCCTTTGGCTTTACACAAATAAACCAGGCTGTCTCACAACCCCAATATACTGCCAACAGATTCCACTGTGCGTTAGAGAAAGAAGAGCACTGTTATAGAAAGTTCCATAGAGTCCCTAGTTGTATGTGTTTTGCGGCGTGTTGAATATAAAGAAGAATACTCAAAGTGTCACTCCAAAATAGTCTATTGTTTTCACTATGAAAGAACACCTGCATATAATCAGATTTTCATGTAACCTAGAATCATTCAAGTCTTCTGTACAATAAATTAAAACCAAACAAAGTGGGTAATTCAATAGTAGATCAACTGCAATCCAAACAGTAATGGCTTTTTATCAGTAGTGTTTTGGATTACCATAGTATTTTGTTAAACAATTGCACATTTTAAAATGAGCTCTGGATTGATGATTTGCTTTCAGTTTTAATTTTATTTTCTGAGCATTTAGTGTTTGATACATTTGCTTAGTAAATTAAATTAATGAATAATTACAATGAGAATAGATTTATACAAGGTACTTACAGGGGATGTCTTAAAAGCTTAGCACATTTCCATATTGCTGTATCGATTCTTTTTTTCTTTTCAAAAGACTAATTCCATTGGATTTAGGGAAGACAATGAAAATCACCTAAAACCATGGGAAGATAGTTTTGTATAAAAATAAATAAATAACTAAAAAATTGTAGGGTGAAGAGGAGAAATAGGAAATAAACCATTGTAAAGAAAGTGTAAATGTATTTAAATGAGATTTATTTATTAAGGCTACACAAAAAAAAGAGTGATTGGTTTCCCAATTTTTGGAGTAAATTGCATGTGAAATCAGTGATGACGTATAGCTCTACTAACTTGCATCAGATTTTAGGGGAGTAGTAGAGATAAACCATTGGTTATTCTTCAGTTAGTTTTTTTAGTAAATTCACTTTGCACCGAAACACTTATTGCCAAGCATTTTAGTGACTAGAAAAGAGCAAGAATCTGCATGCGTGCATATCATTTACTGATGGACATTAGTTAGGAAGTGTACAAAGACTTTTAATACATTTTGTAAATAAACCTGTATAGAAAAAGGTGGTCTATGCGTGTATTTACATGAACATATGTTTACCTTCATGGTGAAATACATTAAAATAAAGACACACACACACGGCAAACCCTTTCAGTGATTCACTCCCAGGAATTTGTAAGCTCTCCATCTGTCATCTCATCTCAAAGGAAATTGCCTGTTTTGCAACATTATTACAAGCCACATGTCAAACAAGTAACTCCTTTCCAGTATCATTTCAGCCTTCGGAACACCACACTGAGCACTAGTCTTTCATTAATGGCTGGATATTGAGCAGTTAGATGTGACTGCTCAATGTAAGTGTCTGTCTGTGATCAATACTTCTACAACACCGTCTGCTGCCTCGGGGCTGATTACGAATCTCATTGACATCTTCAATGGCTACCTGATCACACTGCCCCCCTTCCCCCATCCCTCCTTATGTCTTCATAAGAAGGGCTGCAGCTTTGTGACAGAAATCAATAATGTGTCCTCATGAGCTGTGGAAGACTTACAAACCTAGATCGGATAGACCTACAGTGTCAAGAGGGCCATCCAAACAAGGCAGCCATGACAGAGGTCTTTCTGGGTCTGATAGAAAGTCATGTTCTTAGTTATAAATCATCTCAGTATATCTGGAATGGCACCAGTCATCAAATTCAGAAATCTGTTTAGTAATTTCTACCACGTATACTGTACTTTTACACTTCTTGTCATGTATACTCTTACACACTTCCTGTCATACGCCCTCACGTACTAAATTAAAGGCTATGCACATATGCATTATGCATCAGTGAATGAAACAACTGGCCATAATATAAAGTGTTTGTCTGTTAACTTAAAGGTTGCAGATTTGAATAATCAAACAGAAAAATCTAGCAATCTACTTTATGCATGCTCTCTATCAAGGAACTTCAGTCCAGTTGCTCCTACAGTACAGTAGACTAGAAAAGAAGCATCTGATAAATGACTGAAATTTAAAATGAATTCTTGGGTACATGGCAACACAGCTTACTCAAACCCTGTCTCCATGTGCGCTGGGCTGGGATCTGTCATTGTGTGGTTAAATGAATTCCCAGTCGCAGGCTAAACAGACTGGGCTGCCCATTGCCCACACACAATGTCAACCACAACTGAAACAACACACACCACAAACAAACACGCCTGCACACTGACTATTATGTCACGACCCAACTAACACAACAGACCTACCGAATGCAAACTAGGCAGCCAACCTTTTGTTTTCCTTTGGATGCAGAAAGAAATCAGGATTCAGGATTTATCCTATGAGCACACACTTACACAGTATGCTTGCAGGCCAGAGGAACAAACCCAAAAAAGGAAATGGCCCAGTAACTTTGACGCACTCTCTTTTGTCAAAGCATCAAATTATTTTATTTATTTGTTTTGTCTTCAATCGCTCCACTGATGCCCCTGGTGTCCTAGTCTTTTTCCATCTTTCTTTGTCATAACAGAACCGGGCAATGCAAGGAGACTGGTGCAGGGATATAGCACTACTGCACACACAGACTTTTATTCTAAATGAGCATATTCAGCTATTAAAGAATGAAGGAAGTGTCCTTGTTTGTCTTCCAGATTCTATAGAGTGGATTGAAACCGACATGAAAAACAGAGATTTGGGGACGAGCCCCCTGCTTTAAAACAGACCAAAATAAACGTCTCTTTAGAGGCGTAGATATTTAAGAAACAAAACAAAAAAACAAAGCTATAAGCTAGTGCAAGATCACAAATATATAGATCTCTAATCATAGAAACTCCAATTAATTACATCTCCCATTGTGGATGTGAAGATGCGTGAAACACTCTTCTTATGGGAGATGATAGTGAAAATGCTGACTTTGGGTGAAAAACCCTTCTTTGTGTCTTTCTTTCATCTTTATCCATCTATCTTTGCAGTCTCTCTGTTGCTCTTTATGTTTCTCGTCTCTCTCTTTGCCTTCTTCCCTCTCTCTCCCTTTGTAGAAAAAACTGTTGCATTGTGGGACTGATCTACACAGGGCTTAGTCAATGCTCAGAGCTCTTACCCTTAGTTTTACAGTGTGTTTTGTGTGTGTGTGTGTGTGTGTTTGTATGTGTGTAGAGGTAGTGTGTAGAGTATGCCTCAGCATTAATATGTGTACTTTGTGTGCGTGCATGTGTGTCTGTGTGTGTGCGCATTTGTGTGAAATAACTAGCCTCAGTGAAGAGGTGTCATGTGGAGTGTACTTTGATTGTCTCCGCAGAAAGGAGCTTTCTGGATCACTACTTTCCTCCTTCTCCTGCTATCTCTCCTTTCTCCCGCTGTCCACTCCTAATCTCTCCCTCCAAGGACAGAATGAATAAATCACTCTTTCCGTTCTCCCCTTCTCACAGCTTTAACTCACAGCTTGGTGACTGTGCTTGTATCTGTGGCCATCAAGCGGGCCTGGAAAAGAGAAACCAAGCAAATCAAACCGGTACTTGACACTTGAAGTCCAGCTCGTTGCTTTGACAAGTTCACTGAGCACTCGGTCTGGGTTTCTCTTTTCCGATAGAGGATCACGTCAGGTCAAAGCAGCCTACTGTTCAATGAGCAAAGTAACTCCTCACACAGGCGCAGTGTAGTAATAAAAAGCCTGTTTTAGAAGCATGTCCTTGTAGCGTATTCCACTGCAGAGAACTCCACCTAATAAAAGTCTGCCTGGAGCCCTTGTGTGGTTTTCATCACATCACGTTCACGTATACGTGTTTTCCTCGCTCGTCTGACTTCTGGGAAGTGTGGTCGTGTCATTGGACAAAAAATTGCAGAAGAAAATGAGAGTAAGTTTTAAGTGGATGAAATAAAGAGCATTGTTAACCCTGGTGCTTTGATTACAATAGAATAGCAGAAAGCAAAGGGTTAACAGAATGTAACAGACTACACTGGGTTAATGGGATACGATGTTAAGAAGTCAATCGGGCTCTGCATGCAGTTTGAAGGAAATTGCTAACTAGCCATAGCGCATAAAGGAAATTCATAATTAGTGTCTGCTGGCATGCTACCAAATACCCTATACTAGTGGTTCTCAAACCTCTCCTGGGGACCCACAGCTGTCTCACAGTTCTGTTGCAGCCCTGAACTAGCTCACATAATTCAAGCTGGTAAGCACTCCATAATTAGTTGAGAAGTTGATTCAGGTTGAGCTAACTCTGGGTACATCACAACGTATATGGCATGGCTGTGGGTCTCCAGGAGAGGACTTGAGTACAACCGCCCTATACTAGCAATTGGCTCACATGCCAGCTTTACCTTCCTTCATCGTGGGTGCAGAGACTTTCAAATGGTATCCACAAGAGGAGCCTTTGTTGCCAACATCCCAGATTATCCCTTTAAGTGTGGAGGCCAGCTGATGGGAGGAACAGGGGTTTATTATACAGAGAGAGGAAATGGCAGGGGTTAAGATCCTGTGATGGTTCATTATCACACCCTGTTAGCGAAGACACCTTGCTCAGTGGAGCCAGACCTGGACAGCACACTTACAGATTTCATGACGCATACACAAATATGCGACCACATACACTAACACACATGCCAATGCACAGGCACATGCCCACACATCGCTATTTATCATATTTTTACCGACATGGCTGAACTAAAGCTGTAACTTAAATACAGTTTTTTTATTGCTAAACGACAGTGGGCACAACTGAAGCCACATGTGCAAAACTCAAACTACAGTCGGCAAAGCAGCAGTTAATGTGCTCCAGTTAGTATTTCATTGTTTGAACACAGTTTTAAAAACTCTACACACTTATCCCATGGCTTTAACCACAACCTGCACAACACTGTGGATTCACAGCAATTCTAAATGCTGTTCAAATGCTAATGCTGTATATATCTATTGAAGCAAATTGCTAATTTAAACTGTTCCTCTACAGCCCGCAGGAAATTTGCATCCTTTATTCTGGTCAGTGTTTACGCTCCCTCGAGTGCCAACGTGCATGAAGCACAACAGCCGCTAGCCAACCAGGTACTTGAAGTGGATCAGTCATACCCATACTTCTTAGTTATTGTTCTGGGCAACTTTAACAAAGGAAATCTAAGACACAAACTCTCCAAATATAAACAATTGAAATCCCGGATGGAATGGAATGGAAAACACCCTGGCTCACTGTTACACTACAATCAATAATGCATATCATACCATGCTCCGCGTTGCTCTGGGTCTCTCAGATCATGTCATGGTCCACCTGATACCCACATACAGGCAATAACTAAAACTAGCAAAGCCTGTTGTGCAGCGTTCCAAATCTGGAGCAACGAAGCCACAGAGGCTCTACATGGGTGTCTGGACTGCACTGATAGGGATATTTTCAGGTCTGCCACTAACAGTCTGGATGGAAATACTGAAGTGGTAACTTCTTACATCCGTTTATATCCACTTACAGTCTGGATGGATATACTGAAGTGGTAACATCTTACATCAGTTTCTGTGAGGACAGCTGTGTACCGACATGGTCCAGGGTGAGTTACAACAATTACAAACCCTGGTTCACAGCTAAGCTCAGATATCTGCGTTTGGCAAAAGAGGAAGCGTTCAGGAGTGGGGACAGAGATGGCTAAAGAATGGCCAATTACAGCTTAGGGAAGACAGCAGGGATGGACTAGGACAGAAATTCGGCCCAGGACTTTGGATGGAGCGGCCGGAGGTGGGGGGGGTGGCGCGCGCGTGTGCTAAATGCTGTATCTGTCGCTCCCCGCGTTCGTCAATCATTCACTCTGCGTTTCTCCTCATTTGAATATAGAGAAACTCTCTCTCGATTTGACGGCCGGGCCAGAGCACAGTTTTGCGAATGCAAGAGCCAGTACATTTCAGCCTACTGTCACTTGTTTTAGTACGTCCGACCGGCCGTCAAAGTAAAATGTGACAGCCCGTTCGGCCCGGAATGGACCGGCCGTTCGGGAAAACTCCCGATCCTCCCGATGGCCAGTCCGCCCTTGGAAGACAGTAAAGGAAGTCTAGGGGATGTATGCAGAGGAATTACAACAACAGTTTGCACCAATGACCCTGCTGCTGCTTGGAGAGGCCCTACAACAGATCACCAACTACAATCCTGCTGCTACTTGGAGAGCCCTACAACAGATCACCAACTACAATCGAAAACCCACCTACTCCATCGATGACCTGCAACTTGACAATGAACTTGAACGAGTTCTAATGCAGATCTGAAAGACAAGGGGACAGTTCTGACATCATCTCTCCTGCCTTTGTGTACAGCCATCTACAGCAGCCCACTGGCCCAGTCCTCCAGCCCCACCATTGTTGAGGACACAACACAATCACCCATCTCAATCACCCCCAGCAGTACCACTACAACAACCTTCTCTGTCTTAGAGAATGATGTCAACAGCCTATTCAAGAAACAGAACCCCCTCTGCTGTTATTAAATAATTTGAGCGCATTCTGCCCCGCCGAAGTTTGTCAACAGAGCCACTGGGTCTGTGGATGACATGATCAACACGGCTCTTCATTTCATTCTCCAGCACCTAGAATCCCCTGGAACCTACGCCAGAGGGGGAATTCAGCTGTGCATTTAACACCATCATTCCAGCCCTGCTCCAGGACAAGCTCTCCCAACTGGGAGTGCCTGAATCGACATTTAGGTGGTTCATAGACTTCCTGTCCAACAGGAGGCAGCATGTGAGGCTGGGGAATCACTTATCTGACACCCTGACCATCAGCACTGGTTCTCCTCAAGGCTGCGTCCCATCACTCCTACTCTTCTCCCTGTACACCAACAGCTGCACATCCAATCACAACTCAGATAAGCTCCTAAAGTTTGCAAATGGCACCACCCTTATCAGATTAATTTCTAATGGAGACAAGTCTGCCTACTGGTTGGAGATCTGACCATCTGGTGTCCTGATGCAGCAAGAACAACCTGGAGCTCAATGCCTTAAAGACAGTGGAGATGGTAGTGTATTTCATGAGAAGCCCAGCTGCCCTTACCCCCATTTCCCTATGTGGCTCCCCAGTCAACTTTGTGGAGTCCTTCCGCTTCCTTGGCGTCACCATTGCCCGGGACCTCAAGTGGGAGCAGAACATCAGCATCATCACAAAAAACACACAACAGAGGATGTACGTCCTGTACTAGCTGACAAAGTTCAACCTGCCAAAGACAATGATGGTGCACTTCTACACTGCCATCACAGAGTTCATTCTGAACTCCATCTTGTACCCTGCATCCACCGCCAAGGACAAGGAAAGGCTTCACTCTGCTGAAAGGGTGACTGTTTTTGTCTCCGTTACAAAAACGTACACGTCTCCAGATCTCGGAGAAGAGCAGCAAATATTGTGGCCAGTCCCTTCCACCCTGGAAATGGACTATTCAGACTCTATCTTTCAAGACCAAGACCTCTCGCCACAAGAACAGTTTCTTCCCTACAGCAGTAGGCCCCATGATCATGCCCCCAAAACCAAACTCACGGCTCCCCCCATGCACACACAGCACAGCACTGTACAGTTACTGTCAATATAATATTCATATACTGTTGATACCCTGTTATACTCCACTCATATCCTGCACCTTAATAGTTCAAAACCATTTTACATTGTAGTGTTGTTTACATTTTACTGTTGTTTACATTATACTGTTACTATACAGTATAATGGATACATTATAATGTTTGTATACTATATACACTCACATGGCAGTTGCTTCAATGCATTTAGGGGTGTGGGCCTGGTCAAGACAATCCCCTAAACTCCAAACTGAATATCAGAATGGGAAAAAAAGGTTATCTAAGCTATTTTGAGCGTGGCATGGTTGTTGGTGCCAGACGGGCCGGTCTGAGTATTTCACAATCTGCTCAGTTACTGGGATTTTCACGCACAACCATTTTTAGGGTTTGCAAAGAATGGACTGAAAAGGGAAAAACATCCAGTATGCGGCAGTCCTGTGGGCGAAAATGCCTTGTTGATGCTAGAGGTCAGAGGAGAATGGGCCGACTGCTTCAAGCTGATAGAAGGGCAACTTTGACTGAAATAACCATTTGTTACAACCCAGGTATGCAACAAAGCATTTGTGAAGCCACAACACGCACACCCGTGAGGCGGATGGGCTACAACAGTAGAAGACCCCACCGGGTAAGGCTCTTTTAGACTCATTAGACCTGGCCCAGTCCATATACTGTCCTGCTCATAGGCTAGGTCACACTCTAAACCTTATTATCTCTCGTGGGGTGACAGTGCCATCCTGCGAGGTTCGGGTTTTTCCCGTCTCTGATCACTCCCTCATACGTTTTGACATCTGTGCTGTTCCTCCTCCACCCATATCTACTGCCCCCCGACGTCGGCGCATTATTACTCTATCCACAGCTGAGGACTTCACTGCCGCCTTATCTGCTTCTAACATAACCTCCATTGTAGAAGTGGCCCCGCCTCTATGTCCAGAGCTTCTCCTCTCCTCATTCGACATCACCTGCTCCCGGATTAGGGATTCAGTTGCACCCTACAGGGTGATGTCTGCAAATGGCTCTTTGAACCCCTGGCTGAACGAGACGACATGGACCCTCAGGCGCCAGTGCAGGCAGGCTGAGCGGAAATGGAGAGGAGACAGGCTGCAGGTATCATTGGATGTATTTAGAGACTGCCTTGTCACCTATCAGAGAGCCGTGAAGGAAGCTAAAAGTCAGTTTCTTTCCAGGCTTATTTTATAATAATAGCCACCGCCCTGGTATTTTGTTCAGTACTATAAACTCTGTTATAAATCCAGTCCCTGTTGTATTGAATGAAGCTTCAGTAAATACATGCAATGTATTTAAAAAAGATTTTATTGATAAGGTTTTGTCTGTTAGGCAAACTATCAGACCAGCCCCTGTTGTCGTTACTCCCTCCCAAGCGACACAATGTGTGCTGAAGAATTTTGAGGTGGTTTCTTTTGTTGATCTCAAAAAAGCTGTTCATGAGTTGAAGCCAACCTCCTGCCCTCTAGATACTGTTCCTGCTAGGATTCTGAAAGAAGCTATTGACATCTTAGGCCCTTTCTTGGTCTCCTTCAAGAATTGTTGTCATAGTCTGGGCGTTGTTCCTGCTCCTCTCAAGCACGCTATTGTTAGACCGTTCCTTAAGAAACCAAACCTTCATCCTTCAGTACTGTCTAATCTTTTGCCCATATCCCATCTGTCATTTTTGGCTAAGCTTATGGAAAAGCTGGTATTCGCCCAGCTTCAGTCATACCTCAATCAACATGGTATGAGGGACAAATTTCAATCTGGTTTTAGGTCTAGACATAGTACAGAGTCAGCCTTACTGAGGGTTCATACTGACATTCTTAGAGCCTTGGACAATAAAAACTTGGCGGTTATGGTGCTGCTTGACCTTACCGCTGCCTTTGACACTGTGGACCACGCAATCCTCATTGCCCATCTACAACATGTTGTGGGTCTACAGGGCACGGTGCTCAACTGGTTCTAGTCACATCTTACCAACAGAACTTTCTCAGTTATGCTTGATGACTTCTCCTCCTCAGCTGCCCCTTTAACATCTGGTGTGCCCCAGGGTTCTATTCTTGGTCCTATACTGTTCTCCCTTTATATGCTGCCACTTGGTCAACTCATTTCACAACACAACGTTCAGTTTCATTTCTATGCTAATGACCTTCAAGTCTACCTTCCTGTAGTTTTGAACAATCATTCAGCATTAGACCCCATTCATAACTGCATCCAGGACATTAAACGGTGGCTTTCCCAGAACTTTCTTTATTTGAATGAAGATAAGACCGAGTATATATTATTTACCCCGGATTCACCTTGTAGCTCTTTTAGTTTTGGCCATCTCATGCCCCAGTTTACATCCACTGTTCGTAACCTGGGTGTTGCGTTCGACAATGGATTACATTTTGACAAACAGATTGGTACAGTTGTTAAGATTAGCTTTTTCCAGCTAAAGCTCCTCAGTAAGGTGAAGTCATTCCTGTCCCGTGCTGATTTAGAAAAAGCCATTCATGCCTTTATCAGCTCAAAGCTAGATTACTGTGATGCCCTCTTCACTGGGCTTAACCAAACACTTCTCAACCGTCTTCAGATGGTTCAAAACGCAGCAGCGCGTTTCCTTACCAATACCCATAAACGCTCACACATAACCCCTGTCCTCTGCTCACTTCACAGGTTTCCGGTACGGTTTAGGGTGGAGTATAAGGTTCTGATGTTTGTTTTTAAGGCCATCAATGGTCTTGCCCCGGCATACCTATCTGAGCTGGTCACTGTATACCAACCTGCCAGAACCCTCCGCTCCTCTCAGAACACCTCTTTGATTATCCCTAAGTTTAGATATAAAAAGTTTGGAGGCCGATCTTTTGCCATCCAGGGACCTACTTTGTGGAATGCCTTACCTACTCCTCTTCTTAACATAGCTGTGTTTAGTGTTTTTAAATCACAGTTGAAAACGTTTCTTTTCAAGAAGGCTTTCAACACGTAACTACTTGTTTTGTTCTTAGTCGTTGTGCTAGCTATTTTGTTTTAACTGCTTAAAGGTACAATATGTAATATCAATCAAAACAATAACAAAACACATACTTTGCATTGAAAGAAAACATCACTATACATATATTATATATATTTCTTAGTTGTGTACTTACATTATCCTAAATGTTTCCACCAACTTTCAAATCCAGAGAAATTTGTAATTTAATTTGAAGACACGGGACGTTTCTTTTTGTCGCCCA
>JACXGM010002070.1:0-15408 GCA_016801145.1 Umbra pygmaea | reverse complement strand
CGTTTTGATTGAGAGCCCCCTGGCGGCCAAAAATTACATATTGCACATTTAAATTAGTTTTAACTTGTTTTGTTCTTAGTCGTTGTGCTAGCTATTTTGTTTAAACTGCCTAAATTAGTTTTAACTTGTTTTGTTCTTAGTCGTTGTGCTAGCTATTTTGTTTTAACTGCTCAAACTAGTTTTAACTTGCAATTTTTATATACTGCTGTCTTTTTTATGTGTTTTATGGAAAGCGCTTTGTGCACCTTTCTGGTTGTTGTAATGGCGCTATATAAATAAAAATTTAAATGAATTGAATTGAACATGTCGGCATCAAAAATTAATTTGACATTGGCGGAATTAAAATGCTTTTCATTTTCCTTCGTTGCCATTATGGAAATAGCCCCGATTACATTTGGGAAACCAGACATAGCTGCAAAATGTGCTTTTTTGTTTGCCTATTCAATTGCCGTGTACGGAAACTTCATGTAATTATGCGACAAGCCTATTATACCGACTAACACGCCTGGCATAACCCAGCAAAGGGTTGGCTGAGATATCCCTGACCTGTCAGTCAATTCCATCTGGAAAGTAAGTAAGTAAGTAAGTAATCTTTATTTATATAGCACCTATCCCAGATAAAATCACAAAGTGCTTTACATAGCAAGTGTAACAAATATTAACAATTAAAACATATCATACAGAAACGTACAAACAAAATAGCTCAGTTAACTGAAAGCTTATCTGAATAGTATTGTCTTTAGCTGTTTTTTAAGAATCAACGGAATCAGCCACACGCAACGACAAAGGCAGGGCATTCCACAAATTGGGAGCGACTGCAAAAAATGAACGGTCTCCCCGAGTTTTAAGGCGTGTTTTGGGGACCATCAGGAGGTTTTGAAGAACGAAGAGTACGGCCGGAAGAATAAGAGGTCAACATGTCAGCAATATATTGGGGTGCCTGTCCATGCTCTAAAAGTTAAGACTAAAATTTTAAAATCAATTCTATATTTAACTGGAAGCCAGTGGAGATTAAATAAGATTTAATGAGTAATGTGTAATGTGTAAAGGAGTAATGTGTGCCATTTTGTTTGTTCCCGTTAGTAGCCTGGCTGCTGTGTTTTGCACCAATTGGAGACGGCTCAGAGAAAATTTGTTAAAACAGGTAAAAAGAGAATTACAATAATCTAGCCGTGAGGAGATAAGAGCATCAATTATCAATTCCATGGTAGCTTTAGGGAGTATTGATCTCAGTTTAGAGATATTTCTCAAATGAAAAAAACAATTTCTGACCAACTGTCTAGAATGACCGTCCAGAGACATCGATTGGTCGAACAAAACACCCAGGTTTCTTAGAATCATCTGGACGGACGAGTCCAAGGAACAGAGGTGTTGTTTAATTTGGGGTAGTTTTTGTTCCGGAGCAATGATTAACGTTTCAGTCTTTTTTGTATTCAGCTGTAAATAATTATTATGTAACCAGGTCTTAATGCACGACTGACATTCTAATAAGTCAGTTAATTTACCTAACTCTGACTCATTGAAAGAGCAGTACAGCTGAATATCATCAGCATAGAAGTGATAAGACACATTATTAAAATTACGAATGAATTCACTGAGAGGGCTAATACACAATAAAAACAAAATTGGACCTAAAAGTGAGCCCTGAGGAACTCCATAGGAAAGCGGGGGCATGTCTGACAAAATGTTGTTTACGGACACACAAAATGATCTATCACTCAAGTATGAAGTGATCCAATTTAGAACAGACCCAAAAAATCCCATTTCATTACGTAGATGATTTATCAGAACTCCATGATCCAATGTATCAAATGCCGACGATAAGTCAAGTAAAATTACCACAGTGTACTGTCCAGAATCAGCAGCCATCAAAATATCACTTGATACCTTAAGAAGCGCAGTCTCAGTAGAATGGAATTTGCGAAAACCTGACTGAAAATCATCATATATATTATTTCCATCTAGAAATGAAGTCAGCTGCCCCGCCACCACTTTCTCGAGAATGTTTGATAAAAAAGGCAATTTAGATATAGGCCTGTAGTTAGTTGGTTCAAAAGAATCCAAATTTGGTTTCTTGAGTATGGGGCTGACAACTGCTTGTTTAAAATTGGTAGGCACGGAACCAGATAAAAGGGATAAGTTAATCAGTCTAACAACATACGGACCAACTAAATCAAACACTTTTAACAGCAACAATGTCTGCAATACATCAAGCGGACTAGAAGATGATTTAACTTTACTCAATAAGCCCTTAATATCCTCTCCATTGACAGGTGAAAAAGTATACCAAGAGTATGGGGAGGCTAAACCACAAGATATGGATTTATAGTAGCTCTGATATCTTGCACCTTGTTTACAAAAACCTGTAAAAACCTATTACAGTCAGACTTTGTATACAGGCACTTGAGCAGCAACGGGAAAGACAATCTTAGATATGGTATCGAATAGGACTTTAGGATTTTTCTCGTTCAGGGTTACAAGATTCGAAAAATAAACTGACCTGGCCTGTTTTATCATAACATTAAGCACTGTGATAAGCTATTTCAAATGTAGTCTATGTACTTCCATACTTGTTGATTTCCAGAAATGTTCAACTTTACGGCACTTTCGCCTGAATTACATTATTTCCTCATTCATCCAAGGGCAGGGATTCTTAGGGGATGTGCTTTTACTTTTCAGAGGTGCAACATTACTTAAAATAGAGAAACAATGATTATCAAAAGAGTGAAGAAGTGAATCAACATCACTACACTCAATAAAGGAACTAGGGTCAAATGCCTCCGAAAATTTCTCAACTGTGGTTTGGCTAATTATACGTCTTTGCAGCATCGGTTTACACGGAAGACAATCAATATTAAAAGACAGGTTGAAAAATATGCAACTGTGATCAGTCACATTAATGTCCATAACACTCGGTCAATGTTCAGGCCTAAAGAGAAAACAAGGTCCAAAGTATGGTCTTTTATATGTGTGGGACCAGAAACACACTGTTTAAAAATGAAATGATTCAGTGAGAGACATGAACTCAGATGCCACAGTACATGAAGAGTCAATATGGAGATTAAAATCCCCGAGTAACAGAACATTTAAGTTCGACAATTGAAGATAAAAAATCGGCAAAATTTTCTAAAAACAAGCGAGCAGGACCAGGAGGTCGGTAAATTAAGACACAATAAAATCGATGACAACCTTAGTCATCTGTAGCTCAAATGAGTCGAAAGAGTCCGAGTTCAACAGCCTGCAACAGAAACGGTCCTGATACACAAGCGCAAGTCCGCCACCTCGCTGCGACACCCGCGGTGTCCCAAACACAGAACAGTCCGGTGGACACAGTTCGTTGAGATGAGTGTACTCCATTTCTCGCTGCCAAGTCTCAGAAATCCGGTCAGGTTGACTGATCCAAAGGGGCGGAGGGGCACGGGACGGATTCATGCCCAGCTTGCAGGCAGGAACCGACCGCAAGCAACACTCAATCCAAAAAGTTCCAGGACCTCTCGGACATGGAGGCTGTCCACGTTGTTTCCTCAGTCTGACCTGGACACCAGCCCTCGAGCCCCGCTTCCTTCTCCTGCCGCGAGGCTTCGTTATTAGCAGGTACATTCAAAGTTTGGAGGGGAATATTCAAAGTTTGGAGGGGAAAACTCTGTAGACCTGGCCCAGGTAACAGAGAAGTCATTCATAGACCTCTTGATGCAGAATAACGTGTGGCGATCGTATTTTAAAACAGCTGAGACACAGCTACTTGTTATCAGGGCTGATATGACAAAAAACAACACCAGAAAAACCACAGATACACGTGAGAAAAGAGAGAGAGCCGAGGCAAAGCCGAACACAGGCGCCATCTTGCTTCATTGTAGGCTGTTAGTGGGCAGAGGCTCCAGTATTATTATCTTCTAACAGTGCAAGATCAGCTATTGTACGTCATTACGCATTGTGATGGCATGACTTTTTATAACCATCCATTTAATTGTATCTGATAATCTATAGATGTCAGTATTAATCTAATTGTAAATGGAAGACATGCGTCACGATGGAACACATTTAAAAATAAAATGAACTAAATGCATATAAATAAACACTACGTTTCTGTATTTGATTACAACATGTATACTATGAAAACAATATTCCCCAATGGACAGTAAAGACTATCTATTATCTATTTATTTATCTATCATCATCTATTTTTCTATCTATCTGAACCGTGAGACATCGACAAGAATATTAGTTTTAAACATGATTTTGTTCTGTTTACCATATTATTTATGAGGATGAATTACATAACATGCCAATATAATTAGCCTACATAATATAAAAAAGTATTTTTGCAAGTATGTGCAATATGTGCTTCATTTGCATTTACGTTACAATCTTGTATTGTTTGTATTTCTCTGTAGGCTGTTAATTGTAAGCATGGCTTTGTGACATCTTCATATTATTAATTAGAGGCAGTATTTGATTTCGGTTACACAACGCTCTGCAGTTTCAGCCGGATCAACAGTAGCCTACGTGTTTCATCCATCTGCAGACGGTGTCGCCATTTTTCATTTCACCCGTTTTTGTGCGTTCGCCTGGGTCAGAGTTGCCATGAAGGACCGCACATTTTCCCGTCAAGTTTGCTTTTTATAAATTCCAATTATTGCGTAGAGAGCTGCGTACGTCTTCTTTTGTGCGTGTGCCACGTTTACAAATGAGGCCCCAGATTGTGAAATACTCAGACCGGCCCGTCTGGCACCAACAACCATGCCACGCTCAAATTGCTTAAATCAGCTTTCTTTCCCATTCTGACATTCAGGAGATTGTCTTGACCAGTACCACACCCCTAAATGAATTTAAACAACTGCCATGTGATTGGTTGAGTAGATAATAGCATTTATGTGAAATTGAGCGGGTGTTCCTAATCCTTTAGGTGAGTGTATATCAGCCGCGGTCGGTGGATCTTAATTTGGGGGGGGACGGGCTCGCATTACGCTCAGAACCGGAGTGAATGGAATGTGTGCAAAACAAAAAACAATTGGTTTTGTTCGTTGCACACCATTCCATTCACTCCGGTTCCGAGCGTAATACGAGCCCGTCCTCCCCAATTAAGATCCACCGACCGCGGCTGGTGTATATATATATATGCGCTAGGATTAGTGGATAATGAATTCTAGCGACAACAAAACTGTCTATCGCAGACATCCGTCGTGGTATAATTGTATGGTGACACCTACCGAAACTGGTAGAATAGAATTAGTAAAAAGATTGCAATACTTAGTGAAGTAATTCAATAGAATGTGATGTATGGAATGGGAATATCATGTTATTCACCTGTTGATCAATATAATAATGTATTATACAACATGTTAGCCAATCAGGCAGTGCAGTGGGTGCTGCCTCATCTTCTGTTGGACCAGATCATGAAGAGATTGACAGAAACATTGCAAGGTGTGTGGAACTAGACACAAAAGAAACATGAGTGTAACGCTGTTATTAATTTTTTGATTTTTCTCTTGAATATTTCCAATCTATTGTTTTGTGCTGTATTAAGTTCAGCTTTTAATTATTAAATACATGACTTTCAGGCAATCCACTCCTACAGTGGACATTTCCTCAACCTCTTCTGGGCCAAATCAGGGATGGCAGGACAGAAAAATATCACCATAAATCAACCATAAATGTTTCCAACCTATCACAATTAGAAGCTTTAAAGTCAAAGCATCATACAATCAAATAAACAAACCGCTACTAAACAAATGTTTCTATATTAATCATGTCTTAGTCTGACTATGTATACTTAAGTGTACTGCTTACCATATAGAGATAAAATCAATATATTTTTATATGTTATCTGCTCTGTTGTTTTAAATTAGTGTTGTTTTTTTGCTGTTGCTGTTTTTGGCTTTTATGATTTAGAATTTTGATTAAGCTTTGTAGTAGTTTGAATAGGTTTTTTATTCACATGACCAAAACAGAAAAAAATCTAAAATCAAATCCAATCATAAATCTATAGCACAGATGCCATTAGACAAGGCATGTACTGTAACTATAATTGTTACATGACTTGTCTATCTGGATAAATGTTGACTAAGTTACTCAAATTTATGTGAATGATAACAGTTATCTTTCATCAACAAAGCATATAATTAAGACACAGACTTTTACCTCACAAGTTCAGGGAAACTTCAGACTGATCCCCAAGAAAGGCTCTGATATGTCACACATTTTGCCCCAACACCTTTGGACCTGCGGTGCCACCTCTGTTTGTAGAGTGACTGCGAGGTAAGCATTATTGTTTGTTGATGATAGATTATATTGAAATATACAGCCTTTACTCATTTTTTGTCGGGTTTAGGTGCCTTTTACATTTTTGTGATGACTTGCTAAGGGCTTGTTATTGGGAGCCTTCCCCGATTCAAATCATGCCATTAGCAGCATGCCGAATAGTGTTAACTGGCATGCAGATCGGGGTAGCAAACTAAAATATATTTCACAGCTCAGGCAGCCATCTCCACTCCTTTAGTGGCCTATAGTCATTCTGGCAGAGCTAATAGCTAGTGTGAAACCCTTTTTTTCTGGGTGTTTGCCACTTGTCTCACAAGACAGTACAATGAAGATGTATGCTGATGATTCCACGTTACAAAGGTCAGCACAGAGAGCCAATGTTGTCCTTCTGGATTTTCCACAGTTTTATTCTCCTCCCAATTGGTCATGTCCAATTCTCTTAAGCCATGTTTCATCAGTCATCAGAAACCCCACAGCAGGTGAGGAATGCTTGAAGATCGATTACATGCTTCCTCCAAGCACATGTCACCAACCTATCCAGTTCTTACTACACTTCTCATTCAACACGGAAGCCTTAACTCAATATGTATGTGAGGTTACACATTCTTCAATTATGTACTACTATGATTAAATTCACAAACATCTGACCTGCACACAAGGACTCATTCATCAAGGAGTTGAATGTCACCACAAACTGCTGAATACAAATACACTACAACAAAAAGTGTTGTATTTGGTTGGATACGAAGTTTCAACTTAAATACCGGAGCCATTGAGACATTGAGCCATACGCATTCTCTGGATATGTAGATGTCATCGAAATATCATGCAGACAAAGTTCTTGTAAGGATGGGTAAAATATTTTAAACAGAAAATTTAAGATTGTATAAGCTTTTAACATTGGTTATTTTCCCACTTTCCATTAGAGTGGTCCAGTGTGACAAAGAAGGTACCACAAAGGGTTTTAGTAATCTCAAAACAAAGCAAGACACATTGCTCTCAACTGTACCTGCAAAACTAACATTTACAAAATGCATGACTCTCTCACTTTTTTAATGGACAGACACGAGAACAATGTCCCTGTAATAAACAGACATTTCCTACAAAATCAAAAAACATAAGGGTCATGTACCCATACATACAGTACCTTATGAGACATAACTCCAGGGGTCTTCCCATATCTAATCTAAAATAAACAAACTTGCAATGCAAAGTAATACAACCAGCTTTGGTCATATACAACTCCATTTCACCCTCAATTACTCTGGCAAACAGCAAGATGACCTTTAAAAAGGCTGGTAAAACAACATCTCATGGTATTATGAGAACCAAGGCACACAAAATAACACACAGAGAAAATATACTCCCATTGTTTTTAATTGTATGTATTTAACATTTTTGGACTGTTCTGGTTATGTATCACTGTTATTATTTTTTTATTTTCATGTTGTTTTTTGTGTAGACAACAGCTGCTGTCTCAGGAGGAGCTAACAGGTTTCCAAAATAACAGAACCATCATTTCCCTGCACCTTACACTGCTGTGATGATTAAGGGGATTTGGCTGAGGTGAGAAGAAGTAGGGCTCCTTGGTAGGGCTCCTGGTGTGTGCCATCAAACCCCTGCATCTTATCCAGAATGTAGCAATTCCCCTGGTGTTCAACCTTTCCAAGTTCAAATCCGTACACTCCAATGATTTCCAATTTATTGGTACAGGTTTACAGGTCAGGAAGAAAATATTCACTTCCCTGCCTTCAGGGATGGCACCGTAGGTGGTCGCCCTTGTGTATTGGTGTGCAACTTTTAGTCTTATTTTGTCAGTTTAATCAGTTATTTGTGATAATTCTCTAAATTGTTTTCAAAAGAGAAGAGAATATGTACATCAGGGAAAAACATCCTATGAATTTTTGCATCATCTATGGAATTACTGGACATTCTGTTTAAAGATTCTACTACACTTCAGATTTTACTGCACACACAATACCACATAGTGAATTCTGCCGAAGAGGAAAACAAGCTGGGGTGCCGGTACGCTCAAGTCATTGCAGATTATAGACTCCACGACTTGGAATATTCCTCGCAAACATGCGTTCACTTAGCAATAAACTGGACAAAGGTAATTTGTGGTTGGGGAAAAACAGAGACATCTCCCTATCTTCTGCTCTGTGTTTCAAGGAAACGTGGCTGTGTGGAGCTATACCGGACTCTGTGATTCAGCTGCCTGGTTTTAGACTATTTCGTGCAGACTGAGACAAAGATCTCTCGGGCAAAACAAAGGGAGGGGGGTGTTGGCAAGATGCGGACGTAGTAGATGTGATTGTTTGAGCTCCTCATGGTACACAAAGAATTTAAACTTAAACTTCATTTTTTTAAATAAGACTCTTTAAAGTTATTGAAAAGTTGATTTTTCATTAGTTGCGCTACTAAAGAGCGGAATATGAGCATGCCCAGCAAAATGCCAAGAGTTGAAAAAGTCTGACTCGGCACTGTTTGGCTCACAGCCGTTTATAATTTGATTTGCTTAACATAGCGTATATCTGTATCATTAACCTGTTAGGGATCGCCCCCTGATTGTCAAATTCTCCCTAAAAAGAAAAGACTGAAATTTTTGGATTTGTAAAATTAATTTCAAATAAATATACACAGTGAATATGGCACAAGATGAAATAAAGAAAATGTATAATTATTTTCTGTTTTTATTTTTCTACATATTCTTTGAAAGAACCCTACAAGGCCATATATTGAGATGGGGTGCTGGAACCAATTCAAATCATGTTGGTAAGGGGCTGGCCACATAAGTCTAACATTTTAGAGTGATTGAGTGAACAGCCAATGAGCTGTAGCTTTGTTTGTGAAACTATATTTTTAGAAAAAATGCACCATGATGACGTTTACATCCGGGTCCTGAGATGAACAACACATTTCTTTCCTAAATTATCTCTGTCAATCTTTAGTTAAAATTGTTAATCATGCACATTTTTAAGATCTCTGTTTCATAAGGATGACGTATATGCTGAATTTGCTAAGCTTTTGGACACTTTTCACATCCATTTAATTTGAGGCACATGTGTACACGTAGCTCACATTATGAGGGGAAATTATTATTTTTGTTATAGCTACTGTAAAATGGTGACATTTGCTACATTTCTGAGTGTCTAAGCTTTATGTGGATATATAACATGTATATATAACCTAGAAATAGGACTTGTGAACTGTGATTGTTTGGACTTGTGAACCAGTTTTTGGGGGTGGTGGGGGGCAACATCTCCCGCCGGCGGGATAGTGCTCCCTAACTGGTTAAAGAGTTTTAAATGTTATTGTATTCAAAGAGACTTCACCCTCTAAAGACATTCTCACCAAATATATTACCAGTGTTCTAAGTAACTAAGCAAATGCGAGTGTACTGCGTGGTACACAAACTAATTTGAATGTTTTCTACAGACCTCTCTGAAGGGCAGATAGCCTAATGGAGAAGTCAGTTGGCTTAAAAACAAGGTCCCTTGGTTTGAATCCCGGCAAAGACTATATTTTGTTGAAATTAACAAATAATCAAAGTTCACCTATACAATGTGTCAGATAACTATTAATGTCCAGTACAGTACACTTTGTATCGAAACATAGATAAGTAAATTATAGTAAATTTTTTCCAAAGCACAGAGTTTATTTCATGAATCACAAGTAGAGATATTTTTTGTAAAGACAAAAACAAACAAGTATTACAAACTATTGAAGTTGGTCACATATTCAGATGTTATTGTATACAATCCCTCAAACAATGTGATCCATCTTTTGTTTGTACTCACATTCAAATAAGTTAGAATTGTCCCAAGTACAGTATATTATCAACTGAAATCTTTATTTCACTGTTGTTTACTCTGACATTAAAGTTACACCTAAAGATGTTTGTGAGTCGGTGTTTGTCAGTGAATGCTGCATTCACATTACAATTCACATTACAATCGAAAGTCTGATCACCATTATCATTGTTTGAATTCCCTAAATACAACCCCCCTCAATAAATGTGACTGACCCTGAGATTTCCGTCCCCGCAAACTGCATCACAGATAGACATTCCGAATGGATAATCGCTCCACGTTCTGCTCCATATTTACTATTGCTACGACAGACCCCGGAAGGAGACTGCTTGGCATTAATGTTAAAAGAGAATTTGGCGGAACCCATTTTTATATAGAAATAAATCTATCATCACTGTTTTGGGGAAATAGTCTCTGTCCAAAAATATTTATTTCCACAGGGAGAGAAGAGATTGAAACCTGCAACCTTTTGCATTTAGGGCGATTCATTAACCCATTTCACATAGTATAATAATTGATTTTTTTCAGTCAGGATAAAACTATATAAAACCAGTACTTGCCTTCACCAAGGAAGTCTGGACATGGAGTGAATTCAGGGAGAATTTAGGGAGAATTTTCATACTGTAATTGACTTATCTATTTTATGATAGATTTAAATTTTTCAACCTAGCATAAATATAAAACAATGTCTGACACATTGAATATTTTCCTGTATTGACATAAATGTTTTAATGTAAATGCCTTAAAAATGATGAAGGCAAAGCGTACTGTACTGGACATTGATCGTTGTCCTAACATAAATATAAAAAGTCTGACGTTACATAGGTGACCTTTGTTTAAATCAACAAGACATATCTTTTGCCATCCTGGAACATCTTGCTTCTAAGCCCAGTGACATGGAATGAACTCTGTGCTTTAGAAAAACATACTGTAGTTGACATTAACTGTTAACCTAAGATAAATAAGTCTGAGATATTATATAGGTGAAATTTGTTTATTCTTTAATATCAATCAAATATAGGCTTTGCAGTGATTTGAACTGAGAACATCTTGTTTTGAAGCCCACTGACTTCTCCATTAGGCTATATGTACTTGAGAGATATCTGCAGAAAACATCAGAATTAGTTTATGTACCACAGAGTACACTCACATTTGTTTATTTATTTTGAATTCAGGTAATATCTTTAAAACTGATTTTTGGTGAGTTTCTTTTAAAAATGTGATGTCTCTTTCAATACAATAAAAAATGTGTTGTCTTTTTAAATACAGTAATAGGCTATCTAAATGTTGTGATCAGATCACATATCTGGGGCGCAGATGGCTCAGTGGGTAGGGAGTCAGACTTGTAGTCAGAAGGTTGCCAGTTCGACTCCCGACTGAGCCAAATGTCGTTGTGTCCTTGGGCAAGACACTTTACCCTAATTGCTCCCAGGTCGTTGCTGTAAATAAGAAATTGTTCTTAGTCAACTTACCTGGTTGACTAGAACAAAGGTTAAAAAAATAAAAATCATGTAACTGGCTGTGTTTACAGAGTATAGCAGTCCAGTGCCACTATCTGTCTGTAATAGTCCATTACATGTTCAATTAATGTATCATTACATCCTTTGTGCTGAATATGGCAAAGGGGATAGAGCTGCTATATTGTCTCTAGGTGCCCATAAGAAATTTGAATTGATTCAATAGCCTTTCCTATTTGCAATACTTAGAAAATTTGCCTTTGGGGATACATTTGTAGAATGGGTCAAAATACTGTATGACCTCTGTGTCTGTTTATCTGACCCAGTTGTTCTTTCCCCATCCTATTAAATTACATAATAAAGTATTTTGGAAAAGATTATGGCTATGTTATCAATGGGGGGACAAGTGAATTCACACCATAGGTAGATCAATTCTCAGATGATTTGTAAATACCTTTTATAGTTGTGAAGGTTTGTTTTACCTATATTGGACTTAATTTGATCCAGAACCCAGTGTCTGTTTAGACTTAACTTCAAAGTAGTCAGTAGAAAAATTATATATTAAGTCATGGATGATGCTACCACTATATATGATTGGATGGATAAATGCAATCAAAATGGTGTGCTTACCCAGGTTTTTGTATATTTTCCAAAGTCTGCCCTTATACCGAAATGCATATTTCTTTAAGAAGCTTGATTCTATTATCATGCCTTTCATATGAGGTTATAAATCACATAGAATAGCTAAAGCACACATTCACTAACCCCTCAAAGAAGGAGGTCTAGATCTTAAAACATTATTACTGGGCAGCTAACTCCAGATCTCGTATCTACTGGAATTGCAAAAAGGCTGAAGCAGATAATATTCCTTCATGGTTGCAATTAGAGGCTTCGGCTGTTAAAAGCTACCTTCTGTTTTCCAGCCCTGCCTTGGTAGATACGTTTTTTTCAGAAAAACTTTACATTAAAGAACTCCATAAGAATACTAAATCAGATAAAAAGTGCTTGCCAGACCTTTAGTGTTCCTGTATACGCTCCCATTTGACTTTTTTTTAATTTAAGCCTGGATAGTTAGATGCTGTGTTTACAGCTTGGAGAGACAGCGGAATTAAAACTTTTTTAGATGTGTACATTACTGGCCGGTTTATGTCTGTTGAGCAGTTGAGCACCAAATTCAAAACTCAACTTTTTTCTGTTATCTTCAGGTTAGGCACTATGTTAAAGAAAATTGCACAAACTTTGAGTCCTCTCCCACAATTCACCCTTTTGTAACCTATAGTACTTCCCAGTATGAATAAAAGAGAATTTAACACATACTTGAGAATACCTGAGTTTATTTTCTTTCTCAATTTGGGTCTGAGATATTCAATATCTTAGGCACTTACAAGATTATCTAGCACAAATGCAACGAGTAAGCAAAATCTGCTGTTTGTGAACTGCTTTTGTATTGCAATAAGCTACACAAACGATGTCTGTCTGTAGAATTACACGTGGAGAGCAGCTACTACCTACCCATTGCTGTAAATAACACTAGGTACTGAAAAATGTCGTAACAGTAAATATGATGTTAGGTGCCTAAAAAAAATGAAGACATACCAAAGTAGTACTAATTTTAAACATACAAAACCTGCATGTGGGTTACACTTTCATTGAGGATTTCATTCTCCCTTCAGACTTTGAACATCTGGTATCAAAATGAGTGTATTGCCCATACAGAAATCTAAAATATGGCCATATATGGCCATACATATAAAAAATCTTAACATACATTTGAAAATATATGACCATGGGTGCTTTTGGACTCGAGTGTCCTCGAGCACACTAGGACTATGGAGCTAAAAGAGTCTCAATAAAGATAAATGCACACACTACATTCACATATGCACACACAGGATTCATACATGCACAAACATGATTCATAAATACACACACAGGATACACAAATGCGCACAAACTTTACAAATGCACACACAAAATTTAAAAAGCACAGAAGATTCACAAATTTATACAAAATTCACAAATGCACAGAAATGTATTTCTGATGCACACCAAAATATATATTGATTTACAAACTGCTTGCGGTCTGTGAACGTCACTGAATTTTGAGACTCCCTTGACTTGGCTTGACACACAAATGCCTTTTTTTAAACAGGGAATGATCTGCAACCAATCAGATATCTCCCTTGTTTTAGCCAATCACAAGGACGCACCCTACATTGGGGATTGTTTACTTATAAACCAATCACATGAATGCATCACACAGCCCCGGGAGCCAGGAGTGTTTAAATAAGATTAACATTACTGATGAAAGGACAACTGTTTTCTCTGCCTCTGCCAAGCATTTTCTGCTTAAATTTCAGCACCTGGAAGACACATTTGACTAGACATTTTAACATTTAAGTTTTATTGACTCATGTAAAGAGTGATAAAAATGTGTTCCTGCAACAAAGTTGCCTAGTCATATCCTTTAAATTACCTTACCATGAATATTAAATAGACATTATACACCGATCATCAACAACATTATGACCACCTGCCTAATATTGTATAGGTCCCTCTTCAGCCGCCAAAACAGCAGCCCCCTATGCAACAAACAAGCTGTAAAAAAGACATGGGTTTCAGTTGATTTCTCTCTGTAGAGGTAAATTAAATAACATGTCTTATGTCTATATGTCTATAATTATTATTATTTTTAAAACATACACGACAGGATTACATACCGACTGTATAACCGATGACCTACCGACTGTAAGGCAGCAATACTACCACTGCCCTATTCCAGACACATTGTGGAAGGTTATTTAAAGGATATGACTAGGCAACCAGTGATGGGCAGTAGCGTCGCTACAAGTAGCGCCGTTACTAGTTTAATTACATTTCTCAGTAGCGTGGTCTTAGCGTCACTGTTTTCTGATTTAAATAGCTTTACAGTAGTGAAGCTATTTTATTGATCAAGTAGTGCAGTAGCGTCCACGGAAGCTACATTGAGTATTTTTAAAGCTCAACTCTGAAATACAACTGCTAAGGATGTTAAGGATCAGTAAGTTACTCACGCTCGAATAGTGATGTGTGAATCCTGAACGATTCGTTATATTTTTTTAACGAGTCTTTTCAGTGAAATGGGTGTACTGAATCAGTCGCGCAGTGTGTCGTCTAGAGTTGCTTTCAACTCTTCCCACCTCCCACTGCATGAAAAGTTGGATTTTCGGCAGTAAGCGGCACTGTAGATTGTCGTGGAAGTTCAGGTTTACGGCTGAACACGGCAATTTGCAGGCAACACCGAAAACTGCTGTGAATTGTCAGAAATTGACGCGGGGCTTGCTTGGCAGTTGTCCCCCCATGACCCCCCTGCCCCTCGTTCTAGTGGAGGCTTTAACATGTAAATGAAAATGCTGTGAGCTATTCAAATGCAAATCAGGGTAGCAGGGGGAGTTTTACACCAGGTAACATTTTTCTAAAAGGTATTAACTTCATTTTAAGAAAATCTCTGGTATAAATGGATCAGCTTCAGACCTAAAGCTAAAATTATATTTTATTTATAGACCTAAAATTTAGCTCGAATTTATTTATTAAATGAAAGTATGCTAGACTAATTATTGTGTATGTCATTTGCAATGGCCAATGTTATGGTAAAAAAAGATACACAAAACAATTTATTTCAACAATTATTGTTAATCAGGCCACAAAGGTAAAATGTGCATTACATGCAAACAATATGAGTCTACTAGAGCTCATCCCCTGAATCTAGATGAATTTTCTATAATGATGTAGTGACGTCACCGCAGGTTTTTGGAAAACATACAGTGGCCTAATTGGGAATAAGTGCTGAGGTGATTTTAGTGACTGTCATGTCACGAACATGACCGGCACAATGATAC
>JACXGM010002069.1:24285-35855 GCA_016801145.1 Umbra pygmaea | reverse complement strand
CAATCTTTAAAAACAAAATATAGTATCTATATTTTGGATCGATCTGCCCACCCCTATTGGGTGTGTAGTGGACAAGTTTGCTTGACAAATTGAAAGAGTTGAAATAGCGCGAATAGACTTGCCTAAACTCAGTAGTGGTGACTGTCCACGTCTGTTGCTTTGATACCGATCAACCAATGGGAAAAAGGTGACACTGTGAGATACTTCGAGTGACAGCCTCCTCATTAGCTTAAGGATGTGTAAATACAGAAATAAATATATCAGAAATAAATAAATACAGAAATAAAAGAATATGCAAATATATTGATAAAAATTTTTAAAAACACAGAAATAAATTATGACGGAAATAGGGAAATATTATTGATTAATAAAAGTATAATTTAATATTTTTATGTATAAATATTATTATTTAATTGTTAACTTGTTATTTTGCCAGACTTGGTCCTCCATACTGTACAAAACAGTGCATGCAAATTCAACATTTGGTATTCAACATACAGTATATAACCAATTGTTAATTTTGAATATTATTTATTTATTTATTCTGGTTCAAATCACGAAAAGCACCCCATACCGTACGGTATGGGTATAAAGATGCATAATGTTGTAGCCATACAATACAATACAATAAGCTTTATACGCATAGATAGGACAACTTTTTAAATTAAGTGTTAGTGGTGAGTGAAGATCTTTCACATTCACTGTATCATCACTATTCTGCTGTAATGCTGTAATTAACCTTCTTCACCCACATTTCCTGAAGAGTCATCTTCCTCCTAGCAGGGCCAATCCATCTCCTGCATCACCAGAAATATAGGAAGTCATTTGGTAGTCATGGACCGCTCGACACTCAAGTGTCCAAATTGTCTCGATGTTTTCGACACTCACTGCATTGGATCAACGTATTGAGACGAGTTCCAAAAACACTTCTGGTCGAAACACTTTGTCATGTGATATTGAACGATACCTGTGTCCCACTTGTCAAAAGACACTGACGTATCAGGTATAAAATAAAGGCATCAAAAACAATCATTTTGAAAGAGTGAGACATTGGGTGAGAGATTTGTGAGGGTGTTGACAAATTGAGCCATCAGACACAAGATGGACCAACAACATCAGAGGTTTATCATTATTATTGGTTATATATTTATATCTTTGACATTCTGTATAAATCCTTTACACACACACTGCAACATCTGTGCCCTGCAAAAAGTATTTTAAAAGGCTAACCAGGTGATAGACAAAACAAAGAATCGCCTGAGCCTTGGCAATGTGTAAAAAAATATTGTTTCTAAATAAAAACCTGTAAAGATTATACCTTCCCCCTCACAGGTTATTGCACAAGCACTAATTCATAACACAAATCTATTAAATATCAATGTACTGCACTATATCCAACAATTGCACCCTTATGTGTACCAACAACACAAAAGCAGTCACTACAAATCCGCTCACTCAAACATAGCTATTTCCAAATGCACAATAGCAATTTCACACTTTAGGGACACTTTTGAGACATACATTTTGCTCGAAGAGTTTGATTCACAGTCTCATCAGAGAAGTTCACTCAAAGTTTATGTTTTTGGAAATACTCCAAATCAAGATGAATGTATGACATTATGTTAGGAAAGAGTTTATTGTCTCAAACAGTTCTAATTCATTCAATAACGCACAGTGTTGACAAATCAACCCGTTTCAAAACTATACGGTTTGTGAGGAAGGATGTGTATCAATCAGTCCGGCCACAGAAGCGTCTGCCTAAACATTCTGGTTGCGATATAAAAAAAATCTTTAGGGAAAGACCACTATGAGATAAACAGTAAATAGATCCTCATTTTCATTACTTAGAAGGTGATGAAAACAAATCCCACAGAAAATGCGGAACCAAAAGCCAAAAATAGACACTATGGATAGCATTATTCCTAGGCAGATGAAGGTTAATTTACAGAGAAATCAAGTGTTTTTACCAGTCTTGTGTGGTACGTCAAGATACCACTGCAGGGGGGGTTTCCTCAATGCCCCCTACTTCTACATAGTACTCTGCATAAAAAAAGTGTCCTAGCTTACATAGGAGTCCAGGAAGACATAGTATAGGACTCTAGGCAGAAGTAGTGCCGTAGCTTACACAGCACTCTGGGCAGACGCAGCGCTAGACAACATCGTTGCCATTTCAGGCACAGCCTGAGAATTGGTGCAGTCTGACTAGATTGATAATGATAAGGTAGCAGATCAGTCCCAGTGGTTCAGACAGGTTTACAGGCTGTCTGGCTCTGGAACTAACCTTGGCATAAATCATCCTTGACTTCCGTTGATCATAGGGCTTCTGGCTGTTTATTCTTCAAAGCTCTCGTTTAAGGTGAATCAGTGTACAGGTGTGTGCTGCATACTCTGGGCACTGGCAATAGGCAGCAACTATAGTTTGAAAGCGTTGCCACAATAAAGCAGTATTACTGCCAGGCAGTGTGATACACCACTGCAACATACAGGGAGGGGTCGAGGAATCTGAAGAGGTCATGTGATATAGTAACCAATTTAGGATTGAAAAACGGAAAAGTGTTCAGCTTGGCTAAAGCTGTTTCTACATCAAATCTGTGTTACAACATGCAAATTTGCATGGCGCCATTGAGACTTTAAAGCAGTAAGACAGTAAGGGGAAAAAAGCAAACCTTTTTGTGTCATGGTAGCCACCATGATAGCAGGATGAATAATACACACACATTTGAAACCACAAAAAAGATTAAATTAAAAAGGAACCAAAAGTGACCTCAAAACCACTAATGCTCAACACAACTGTTAGTTCTCATTCCTGAAAAACATCAATCAAGATTATCTGCCAGCCAGACCAGGTGTCTGTGGCTAATTTTAAAAGAACTATTAGCTACAGACTCTCTTTTATTAAGGTGTTTTCAGAGTCAGGCCATGGGCCATGTGAACCATAGTAAAATCAATCAGGCAGAGACGCATCAAGAACAGGAGAAGAGGAAGTGAAAATAAGCTCACCAATATTCTTGTGAAATATTGAGTCAGTCCAACAGAAGTGAAAACATTGGTGGGCATAGTTTACTGTTCTGTTGCTCAATGTAAAGAATAAAATGCTGAGCAAAGATGGTTATACTCATTATTTATCAGGCAGAAATTAATGGCTCGGATATTCAGAGGTCACTATGAATACAGCAATTGAAGTAAAAACTAGTTCCTCATTGTCTCTATCAACAAAATCAAAAACATGAATAAATGCCAAACAAATTCTTAAAAAGAACCGTTTTAAATTACACCATTGACCCTTACACTTAAACAACTGCAATGCAAAACAATTCCTGGCTTATGGCGTTAGATCAATGACAAATGTGGCTTTCGTGCAAGCAACATCTATTATGTTTGACAGAGCGAACGACTGGTGTTGCATGAGCAGAACTGTGTCGCTGCGCGAGGACAGCCCCTCGCGTCCGCTATATTGCGCATGCACAGCTAGAGTGTTGTGTGGAAATTACAATTAAGACATTGTATAACTTTGAGCAAGCAAAGAAATTGTTGCAAGCATTAAATTCCTGTGAAAGGATACATTTTAACACACAAAAGTATTCATCAAAAGCAAGACTATGTACGTTTCTGATCTCACAAACTGACCATTGCCCACACATGTATGTCGGCTCTCATGCAAGTTTTCATTCCTCTCGCAACGTCAGCTTCGGTCTCTCTGAATTTTATATATTTTTGATACAGGTAAACATCAGTTCAAACATTTATCCAATGAAATAGCCTGGAGTATTCCATTGAATGCAATTGGTCATGGTTTTTGAGCAATTGTGGTTTGCCTAATTTGTTAAAAAGTCCACTGATTGGATCTGGCACGTTACGACCACCACAAACCAGGTGGCAATACAAAAGGCCATCCATCATGACGGATATTAATCCAAATCCCCAGGTAGTGTAAATTTTTTTATTATCCTATTTATAACATATTTGTTATATTTTTATTGAACATGGTGTGAATTAATGCAAGCAGTATAACTTTCACTTTCATAATGTAATAACAAAAATTTATGATTTCCTTTAACTTATATAATTTACAGTAAATCATCATCTTACCTCGTTTATGCTTGGATCTGCCATCACTTTTTCAATCAACGCCATCCCGCACGGAAGTATTATATGACATATATTGCGAAAACATATTTTTTATGCGACTATATTTTTTTAAACATACAAATAAATATATGTATTATATTTCCATATATTTCATACATATAATTACATATTCGATTTTGGCCGTTTTCAAATATGTTTTAATGTCTAACATATATGCAAATATATTGACAAATATGACAAAATTATAGGTGTTAAGTTTAACCTTTATTTTACCAGGCAAGTTGATTGAGAACACTTCCTCATTTGCAGCAATGGCATGGGGATAAAGGGGGGAGAGGGAAATGAATGAGCCAATTGAGAGATAGGGATGATTAGGTTGCCATGATGGTATGAGGGCCAGATTGGAATTTTTTTTCCAGGACACCGGGGTTAACACCCCTACTCTTACGAATTGTGCCATGGGATATTTAGTGACCAGGACACCCATTTAACGTCCCATCTGAAAGATGTCACCCTACACGGGGCCGATGTCCCCATCACTGCCCTGGGGCATAGGGAATGATCTTTAGACCAGAGGGAAGAGTGCATCCTACTGGCTCTCCAACACCACTGGTCTCCCATCCAGGGACTAACCAAGACTAACCCTGCTTAGCTTAGAAGCAAATTAACCCTGCTTAGCATATTTTGGTAATTTGCAATAAACATATACATCTGCATGTGTATTTTTTCCTGTCATGTGTTTATTCTAGCATCTAGTCGTTTCTTTGAAGTACTTTTGCAGAGGAATAGCATTCATGTTGTTTTCATAATAGGTCTCTTTTGAAATGTAAACTTGAAGTACAAAGTGGATCATTATACTGAAACTGAAAATGGTGCTATATGCTGCTTGACAATGACTGAAGTGAAAACCTTGGTGTATCTAGTAAACATTCCAGTAGATTGTGACATAATGGCAGTTGTATGATACTGCGAATACTGATCCTTATTAAAATGAAGATTACTGACCATACCCAGTTGTTTCTTTGCTTACAATGCATTTTATAAAATTATGCTAATATATATTGTACAATTTACAGATTTAGACTCTTGTTTGTTTAAGATAATAATTGTCTTTTTCACATTGGTTAATGTAATGCAATATGGCCTAAAGTGGTGGTTATTTTTGGTTTGTTCCCTTGCCAACGATAGTTATAAACTCACAATAACAAGGAGATTCTCATGAAAATAATGTCTTGAAGGATTATTCCATGATGTGTTTATGAGAAATGCTTAAAATACTGCATATTCATACATTTCATTATCTTAACATATAATATTACATGTTTAAATATATAATGTATTACGATATTGCGAGAAGCGCAACTTATATATTTCATGAACATATTCAGGACACATATGTACATATGTTGAGGAATCCTATACGTACCAATACATATATTTTTTGCATGAGTTTTCCGTGTGGGATAAACTATTCCAGACGACAAACAGGTAGCTGTATAAAAAAACATACTATTTTGCGCCAGATATTTGTCCAATCAGTGGCTTTTTAACAAAAGAGGCAAACCACGATTGCTCAAAAACCACAACCAAGGAAACCCGTGCGACACAAGGATTCTCCTCGCTAGTACGGTTCTGCTCTTGCAACACTAGTCGTTCGCTCTCTTGACACAATAGCATGCAACATTTGGCATTGATCTAACACCATACTGGCTAAACAAACTTTATCAAGCCAATTATATTTTTTAACCAACAAAATATAATTTTGTCCTCAGTCATGTGTCGTCTTCGTCCGCTTATCCAGGGCCGGGTCGCAGGGGCAGCAGCTCCAGCAGGGGACACCAAACTTCCCATTCCCGAGCCATATTAACCAGCTCCGACTGGGGGTTCCCGAGGCGTTCCCAGGTTAGGTAGGCGATATGATTCCTCCACCTAGTCCTGGGTCTTCCCTGAAGCCTCCTACCAGCTGGACGTGCCTAGAACACCTCCCTAGGGAAGTGCCCAAGGGGCATCCTTACCAGATGCCCAAACCACCTCAACTGGCTCCTTTCATCCTCACAGATGAGTCTTTCACCCTATCGCTAAAGGAGAAGCCAGCCACCCTCCTGAGAAAACCAATTTTGGACACTTGTAACCTTTTTTGTCCTCAATGACAAACAAAAAATCTATATGCTGTGTTATTCTTTTCAAGGCAGAAATGTATCCCTGTTAGAAGTAGAATGGTTAATTGCTAAACATCATTGACCAGAGTTTTTAACGGAAATAACACAGTTGAAACATGTTGACAACTGGTTACCATGGTAATGGAGCCAACTAAATTTGTGTCTGTGGGAGAATGCCTGTCTTTGGTTTTGACTATTTTAATTGCATTATTTATATCATTCAGCAAAAGAATCAACCTTTCATTTGTTAATTTAAGTCCGTGCCAGTAAAGCATGCAGTTTCCCTTAACAGCAAACAATAAACAGAAAACTTGAGTTGTGATTCTACAAAACTTGAGCCTGTTCAGTACTTTTTGTAATCTATAAATGCACCGCATACTACCTGTTGGCTGAAATGTGTCTGAGGTGGAATTACGGTGGCTACAGAGGTTTGTTTCACAATGTCTACTTATTAAATGTAAAACTGAGACCAAATGCTAGTCAGGCTTATTCACTGGCATGTAGTTTATATAGTTTAATTAGAGCTGGGTTCCGATAGTTATTGCTTTTCAACTTTCCCCGGGCCTCCAGCACGAGGCAGCGCGAATTGGCTCTCCAGCAACTCGTGTGCAAATTAGGCGCCTGTAAATTCAATCCCGTACATGATCTAACTAAAGGCTCCCGTGTTGGATGAGCGATGTGAAAAGAATCGGCCAGCCTGACAACATGTGGTTGGATGAACAATGTGAGTGAAAGTTGTGGAGCTGCCGACAAGGCAGCTGGAATACTGGGATCGGAAATGTGTACGATACTAGCCAAAAATACAGGATTGGGTATCGGCATATAGAGTCTATGTAATGATCTAATTCCATGTCCTAAGGTGCAGTAAACATAAGTCGTTGTAGTGATAGAGCGTACAAAATGAAAGTTAAACAATATTGTAGATGTATCCTTGCTGCAGCACCAGTAGGCTAGATTAATTGAATGTAGAGAAGATTGATGATCTGAGAAAGTCAAGCACACGGACCGAAATGCTAAGAGCTCATTGGATTATTCTGCTGTCAGTAAAAAAGTTGGCAATTATTATTGGATTCAGGCACACGCACACACTAATGTAACGGCTGTTCAACTTCTCAAGGACAAACTTAATTGAATTAGAATCCATTGTTAATCAACTTTTTTACTTCCCCATAATATGGTTTCCTATTAAATGTATTATGTTTGGTTTCATTGCTGAAGACACATCTTCCTGTACTGTAGATTTGATGGGAGCTATTTAAGACAATGCTGTGATTATTTCATTAGTAGTAATCTCAGACATGTTTTCCAAACAGATTATTCTAAAATGAATTTACAAAAGTAAAATGAATGTTGATTCAACCAATATTGTGTTATAGGTTAGGTGTTAGAAAAGTTTTGCACGTCTCAAATGTGAAAAGCCGTTGGACAAACAACCTAATATAAATTGACTGAAGTGCTAGTAGGACGTCCAATGCTGTTTGGGCACCCACCAGCCTAGCTGATGCAACATGTCTGAAACGGCCCTCCGCAACTGTACAGTAAAGTAAAAAAATACCTGTTGGACTTGCTGAAAGATGTCACTGCAATTAGCAACAGTCATTTGAAGTTCTGATGTGTCCTATGTCTCTTATTACGTCTGACAGCACAGTGAGTGGAATCAAATTTTATATTACATAGGCCGGTTTCGAATCGGTGTTCAGTATCGGAAATCAAAGTTCAGTACTCAAATCGGTATAGGCAATGAAAAGGTGGTGTCGGTGCATCCCTACTAGCAACATATTATGTAACCATTGATAAGTACACAAAATTAAATGTCAGTCACATTTGTTTTACTTTCACAAATATAAAAAAAGGCTTGGGTTGTGGTCTGGGCCAATATCCCCTCATTAAACCAAAGTGTTGATAGCCAGGTCCATGCATCCATGTAGTTTTGGTGCGCAAGTCTCTCATAAATCGATCTACATTGAGGAATGACACACGTCACTCCACAGCAGGGTTTTTTTGACATGCGTCACCCGAGCGTCACATCTGTCAAAACGTCTTTAGTATCGATACGCCCACTCAACAAGGCACTTGATGATGCTAGATAGCTTTTCACAGGCATGTTCACATGGATGTCATCACATATAATGTCATATCACCCACCGGTAGTTGGTGAGGTACTGGGTTACTGGGTTGGGAAGGTGTCTTCCTCATGCGGATAAATGTTATAGTCTCCAGTGGCCAATTATCACCAGTCCAGTAAATCTCTCTCAATGGACTGGTGTGACTTTTATCCTTAAAGGAAATGGCCCTTTAAATATAACCTAGCTTTCCCCCAGTGAGCTACAGCCCCCTCCTCCTCCCCCTCCCCCCAAACCCCTCATTCATCCTCCCCCCTGGACTCCCAATACACCAATACACTGAGACACACTGCTGCTGTAGACAAAATGTCTGTCTCCCTCTTCCCCTGCCTGTGGACTTAATGAGAGGCTGTGGAGTGGCTTGTCACTGTGACAATAATTACAGAAACTACACTATTCCTCAGCTGCAACATGCCCCTGCTCCGCTGCACAAACACACACACCATCTCCCCTCACACACAGCAACCCAGTCACATGTGTTTTCCAGGAGGACAGAAAGGGAAAATGTTTAAATCAAGAGAAGATAATGCTGAGCAGATGCCAGACTGGAGCCTACCAACGTCCAGCTGCCATCCTACCAGGAAAATAGTGAATATAGGAAACTGGATGCAACAGGATAAAAACCATAGCCGCTTGTTACAGTTACGTGATCCTGAAATTACACCCCTGATTCACATAGATAGCTTGTGTGGGACAACTTGTCCAAGAGATTGAAAATTAAGCAGCTTTCATTAGGAAGCTGCTTAACTGGTATTCACTGGTATTACTTTCAGAGACAGAAAGTGAAATAGCAGTAGTTTATTATCCTAAAGGGTGGTTTCTGTGCCAGTCTGTCCGTTTAACCAAGAGATGAACAGGCAGAACCTGTAAACCACAGGGAATCAAGCGGATCCAGGTGCCAGGTGCACAGGAAAGACATAAAGAACATATTCACAGGTAAAAATGTGTGACATTTTGATGAGCTGTTATCACTTCTGCTAGTGGTAATTTTGAAGCCATACTACTGCATGCTTTATTACATTCTTACAGTGGGTGGCCGTTTAGACTGCCTGTACGATATGTATGCTATTCTTCGTCTGCAGTACAGTACACTATGACTCTTATCTGGTTTCTAAATTAACTTTGTCAATCTGTATTGCACTGCAATCTGTAAACCACTTAGCTGATACTGTTACTTATACAGATGCAGACGATGAAATAACGTTAAACGATCGCCTGGCCAGTTGTATCTGCTCACTGACAGATCTATTTAATTTGGATTCTAACATCCTTATATTTAAAATATATATTCGTGATGTATTCGATTAATTTAGCTTTAAATGATCACTTTGATTACAGGTCGATTTGCCACACTGAGTTTAAAGACTAACAACTGAATAGGTAACGCGTCAAGATGGTTGGGTTAGGAAAATATGGTGAAAAATTTAAATCAATGGTTTTCACAAACTCATGAGTGCAAGAATTTTTAGCAAGCAAGTGGGCAGTTAACAAGCTTTTGATTGACTTACTGTACCCGTGACAGTGGAACACAGTGGAAAAGATACCTAGCCTAAGAAACCCTAGATTAAAATGCCTCGACAAAATGATCACGTTTCAGAATATTTTTGTTATTTTGACTAATAGCTAAGCACATCCTTATTGTCAAAGTGGAGACATTGTAATCCCAGGTTCATGCAATCGTAGTCCCTCTAAAAGTCAACTAGCTTGGTACAGTGTAGTAACTAGTTAGTGATCAAACCATCCAGTTGTTGGCTTTACAGCCATCCTGGCTAGACTAGCTAGCTAAAGCTACCTACAAGTACAATACATCAGAAAACGAGTCTTGTATTATAGCTTATCAAAATGTTTTTTTTTCAGGGTTGACACGTTAAAACGGGTATCTAAATAAGGCGATGGCTGTGGTCTAAGACTGAGGCTAGGGATGTTTTACCTCGACCGTTACGCCGCTAACTAGCTGTCGTTGGCTAACCGCAGGCTAGCTTGGAGGAGCTAATCATAATGTTGGATCAGAGTCCTCTTGTTCTTACCTGGTTAGATGATTAGTCGTACCTGTCCCTTTTGCTGGATGAAATTACCATGTACACCAAAATATTATTCAAAAAGTATTTTAAAAAAAAGGGGGTGGTGGCAAAGACCAAAATCTAGCAATCAATGATAACCTCTCACAAGTTGGTTAGCCTGCTCTAATAATCATATGCCCTGTTGGAAATAGCTGGTTAGCTTTCCAGTTTCCAGCGTGACAGAGCTCGAGTCACAGAGAGCAGCAGGCTTTCAGAATTGCTCCCAGTGTTCACGATGCACTGCTTCTATTGGTTGATTTAGGACAAACCTCGTCTTTTCATTTGAGGATGGCAGTGTCAATCAAAAGTGGATGGCTGGTTATTATTATTTTACCGCATCCTATACGATACGACACGTTTTTACATGAGATAACGATGGATGTGTATTAGTGCTGCCACATGTGCTCTCATATAGATTATTTACAATCCGTAAAACTAAGTGCTTACAGCATCAATTATTTATTTTTAGCAGCTGAATTTACCTGGAATACATTTTTTATTTATTTAACTGTTGTTGACATGTTGTTCAACTATACATCTGGCTGTGGATTACTGCTTTGAAAGGGGATATTATTTTCCCCTGCTCTGGGCTACGTGGTTGTCCTGCAGTGTAACTGGTATTGCAGTGTTTGGCAAGCAGGGTACATGTCAACCTTCTGAGGAATTAAAAAACACCTCAACAAATCAACACGTTTACTCAAGATCTTCACATCATGTGGGATGGTATTGATGAAAAGGAAGAACAATGTAGAAGATAGTTAAGTCTTCTCTATGAGACACGCCAGACCACTGTCTCATTTTTCCGTCTTCTGAAACAAATGAGCGCTGGTGAGAACAAATGTTTAGTGACCTTCCCTGTTTGAAGAGTCGCTTCGTTGTGGTCGAGCTTTATTAAAGAAACAGGGTTTTGACCTTTTATTGGAAATGTGGCGCTATACAGCTAAAATTGTAATTTTTACAAGTATTTCGAAGGTTATGTCTATTTCTGTGGGACAACATGGCAGTGCCCTTTGGTTTCTTGAAACTGCAATAATATTTTGTTTCCAGTACAATATCATTTTTTTGCATATATATATATATATATATATATATATATATATATATATATATATATATATATATATATATATATATATATA
>JACXGM010002069.1:13475-24185 GCA_016801145.1 Umbra pygmaea | reverse complement strand
GTTGGCCCATATTAATAGGATAGCATCTTGCAGTTGATGAATTGTTTTTGTTGACTACACTATACATCTATGGTTTTAATTCTATCATTGACTATACTATGGCTATAAAACTATGATTGACTGTTAACTATACTGTTACTATACAGCTATAATTGACTGTTATAGTTACTAAACTATTAGTACACAGCTATGATTGTTTTTCATAGTTGAACATAGTATTACTATAGATTAGTATATACACTCAAGTAAAGGATTATTAGGAACACCATACTAATACTGTGTTTGACCCCCTTTCGCCTTCTAACTGCCTTAATTCTACGTGGCATTGATTCAACAAGGTGCTAAAAACATTCTTTAAAAATGTTGGCCCATATTAATAGGATAGCATCTTGCAGTTGATGAAAATTTGTGGGATGCACATCCAGGGCACATGGTGGCCATAAAGGTATGGACATGGTCAGAAACAATGCTCAGGTAGGCCGTGGCATTTAAACAATGCTCAATTGGCACTAAGGGGCCTAAAGTGTGCCAAGAAAACATCCCCCAAACCATTACACCACCACCATCAGCCTGCACAGTGGTAACAAGGCATGATGGATCCATGTTCTCATTCTGTTTACGCCAAATTCTGACTCTACCATCTGAATGTCTCAACAGAGATCGAGACTCATCAGACCAGGCAACATTTTTCCAGTCTTCAACTGTCCAATTTTGGTGTGCTCTTGCAAATTGTAGCCTCTTTTTCCTATTTGTAGTGGAGATGAGTGGAATCCGGTGGGGTCTTCTGCTGTTGTAGCCCATCCGCCTCAAGGTTGTGTTGTGGCTTCACAAATGTTTTGCTGCATACCTCGGTTGTAACAAGTGGTTATTTCAGTCAAAGTTGCCCTTCTATCAGCTTGAAGCAGGCGGCCCATTCTCCTCTGACCTCTAGCATCAACAAGGCATTTTCGCCCACAGGACTGCCGCATAATGGATGTTTTTCCCTTTTCACACCATTCTTTATAAACCCTAGAAATTGAAAATCCCAGTAACTGAGCAGATTGTGAAATACTCAGACCGGCCCGTCTGGCACCAACAACCATGCCACACTCAAAATTGCTTAAATCACCTTTCTTTCCCATTCTGACATTCAGTTTGGATTTCAGGAGATTGTCTTGACCAGGACCACACCCCTAAATGCATTGAAGCAACTGCCATGTGATTGGTTGAGTAGATCATTGCATTAAGGAGAAATTGAACGGGTGTTCCTAATAATCCTTTAGGTGAGTGTATATATTGCAGTAAAGTGTTTAATATGGGTGTATCATTGTTTGGCTTGTAGGACCATGCTGGATGGAGTGCCATACACACATAGCACAACATGTTCATCCATGACTCAGCCTCTGGAGCAACAGCCTCTGCGGAAAATGTGAAATCAGGAAATAATGCCTAGTGGACAATTTTCAGTGTTTTCTGTCTGAGAGTATGGGCACGTTTGATGTTTCAGCCAAGCTGTGACTGATTGATCTACAGACTACTGCCAGTCACAATTTACTCATGACATATGACGTTTGAATAATTAAAAACACAAAAAAAAAAAAAATTACAGAGAAATGCCCGGCCCGTCACACCTGATCTACAAAAACACACACACACTTATAAGAAACAATTATTATTATTCATTTACACACATGCACAAATAGACCCACAGACAGTCCTCCACACATTCACACATTCCCAGTGACACGTATATATACATACATACGCTACACCATAACATTGCTCCAAACTGCACTGTTGTCTCTCCTGGGACGCAATGTACTTCCCAACAAATATTTTGTTGGTGGTATTGGTTGGAGGGCAGATGGAGAGCAGTCAGTGACAGACTCTGGGGTTGTGTTTGTGTAATGTTGAACCCAACAGACTGCAGGATACAATGTGTTTCCTGCTTAGACAGATGGACTTACTTCACATGAACCATCAGGCCTTTATCATAATAGAGGACTCACATTACTGAAACTGACACAGACCCAATACCCATATTATCACATTACTCAAACTGACACAGACCCAATACCCATATTATCACATTACTCAAACTGACACAGACCCAATACCCATATTATCACCTTACTCAAACTGACACAGACCCAATACCCATATTATCACATTACTCAAACTGACACAGACCCAATACCCATATTATCACATTACTCAAACTGACACAGACCCAATACCCATATTATCACATTACTCAAACTGACACAAACCCAATACCCATATTATCACATTACTCAAACTGACACAGACCCAATAACCATTATATCACATTACTCAAACTGACACAGACCAAATACCCATATTATCACATTACTCAAACTGACACATACCCAATACCCATATTATCACATTACTCAAACTGACACAGACCCAATACACATATTATCACATTACTCAAACTGACACATACCCAATACCCATATTATCACATTACTCAAACTGACACAGACCCAATACCCTTATTATCACATTACTCAAACTGACACATACCCAATACCCATATTTTCACATTAATCAAACTGACACCGACCCAATTCCCATATTATCACATTAAACAAACTGACACATACCCAATACCCATATTATCACATTACTCAAACTGACACATACCCAATACCCATATTATGACATTACTCAAACTGACACAGACCCAATACCCATATTATCACATTACTCAAACTGACACAGACCCAATACCCATATTATCACATTACTCAAACGGACACAGACCCAATACCCATATTATCACATTACTCAAACTGACACAGACCCAATGCCCATATTATCACATTACTTAAACTGACACAGACCCAATGCCCATATTATCACAGACCCAATACGCATAGTATCAAACTGACACAGACCCAATACGCATAGTATCACATTAAACAAACTGACACAGACTCAATACCCATATTATCACATTAAACAAAGTGATACAGACCCAATACACATATTATCACATTACTCAAACTGACACAGACCCAATACCCATATTATCACATTGAACAAACTGACACAGACCCAATACACATATTATCACATTACTCGAACTGACACAGACCCAATATTCATATTATCACATTAAACAAACTGACACAGACCCAATATCCTGTTCAGTAAATTCATTTTTCTCAAGGAAGTGATGTATAAAAAAAACAAATCTGCTTTATTTTAACATCATGGTGTGGCCATCGAGTCCAGAAAGTTGACCACCCCTGGTATGGGACAAGTCTCCTGATAAAGATGCCCTTCTGTTGACACAAAGTTGTACCATCAACAGCAGATCATACCAGGATATGATATATCTTAACAATGTGTACATCGATGGTACGACTTCATGAGCAGTATGCATGCATGAACAGTTGTTCTAACAAATTGTTATTTTGACCTACAATATTCCTTCTATAACAGATTTGGTGTGGAAATGTTGTGATTGGTCAAAAGACCTTATAATGAAAAAAACCTGCCAATAAACATACAATGTATAACCAAATGTCTGTGGACACCTGACCATCACACCCATATAAACTTGTTGGGCATTCCCTTCCAAAACTATGCATATTAATACACACCACATTTGCGGCTATAACACACACCACACTTCTGGGAAGGCTTACCACAAGATTTCGTTCCAATTCATCCTAAAGGCATTCAGTGGGGCCGGGAATTTGTGCAGGGCACTCGAGTCCCTCCACACTAAACTTGTTTAACCACATCTTTACGTGCCCCGCTTTGTGCACAGGGGCACAGTCATGATGTAACAGAAAAAGGCCTTCCTCAAACGGTTGCCACAAAGTTGGAAGCGCCCAATTGTCCAAAATATTCTGCCCCTAAACATCTGGAGTAATTTGGTAGGACTGTCTAGACATCCAAACGAATTCAGACAATTAATTGGAATCAATAGACCACCAGGCAATGCACGGAAATAGAGTGGTAGAAAAAGCGGATTAATGGTGTCATAAAACAAGTGAGTCAAATAAATGGGTTTCATTCGCCACCTAGTGGATCTTCTCCAAGACACATACTGTAGTAAAATCTTTAAATCCCTGGAACTTCTCTTTTCCTCATTATTATCTTGTAATAGAAATGTCCCGACCTGGAGGATAATTACATAAGTCTGAGTAACACCGGAGAAATAACCTCTTAGCTAAACTGTAGGAAAGACAAGAGTTGTGTTCCTTATTGCTAGACCACCTGTCCCCTGGAGGTCTTCCAGCATGTCCCATGAAGATGTGTGCAGTGGTGGTCCTCACATTGATGTCCTGAACTACTGAATTAATACTGGGATAAAGGGAGGAGGAGAGAACAATGAGAGGAGAGGGGAGGATGGAGGGGTTGTGTGGGAGGCAGTCAATGTTTATATACTGTAGTTAAGGAGGTTTAATTCAATTTAGAAGAGCTGGAGACTCAAGACATTAACTTGATAGTCAGTGGAAGCAAAACAAAGAAAAAAACACACATCACTGCATGAAATCACACACTCAAATGCACACATAATCACAATCACACACAAACAACCACAATCATAATCAATATGACGTTAGACATCCTAACAAAAGAAAAACATATACAGCCTAATCACAGTAACAACATCATGGTAATTAGGTCCCTGCTTCCTGGATTGGCTATATGGTTAACTGGCAGGGTTGAAGACATGCTGTAGAGCTTCCAATACATGAAGAATAACGACACAAAACACACAATCTTGTAGGTTCCATAGTGTTGCCATGTCAATCTGTGTTATTTCATTGAAACTGCCATTTTGTATTTTCTCCACTAAGAACTTAAAAGAATGATTTCATTATACGATGAATGGTCCCCAGGAAATCAGCAAATAATTGGAACAACAAATCTTTGTCCTCATGGCTTAGTCCTGCTGCTCTCATTCTGCTGGGATGGACTGCTGGGCACAAAGTGAGACAAAACCCTCCACAAATCAATCTAGTTCATTTATGAAATGCTGTAATGCAGATAGCTTCTTGTTTTTACTCTTAATAAATATGTATGAAGCCTTGTATTCCTGCCAGGGCATTTTGGGCAGTAGACACTGTGAGAGTTTGTGACTAAAGATGAACTCTGCTACTGGAATGAAAGCAACACCATCTAAAGATTGTGTCAACACAGCTCTCATGAAAACAGACTGTTAGCAGTAGGATCTGCACAGAATCGCACACACACACACACAACACACACACACAACACACACACTACTTCCTATTCAGATGCACTTAATCTAGCAGAGCCCAACATCTCTACATTCTTACCTGTGAAGCACGTAGCAAGAAATTAGAGTGCACAGTGTTTCATCCACTGCAACCAACACCAGAGTGGCTTTTACACTCTCCTTCATCCCTGTCTGATATAAAGCTGTTACAACGAACCATTTCTCAATGGATTATATTATTTTTCTCTTTATTTCACACACAATTAAAACGTTGGCAAAGTCATGACATTAGTGTCAAGCATCCAAGTCAACAACGACCACGATACAAAATAAATATGTGAAGATTCCAACAAACATTCTTCAAATTTCACATGTAACCAGGCAACATCTGTAAAGACATAGAGAAGGAGTGCTAGACAGACACGAAGCCGAGCCAATCAAGTAAGTAGCCCGTGTTCTTAGTGACACCTGGTAGGAGTGCTGATCTCGGACCAGTTCCCTCCTGTCTTTGTGATTTAATTAGTGATGTTCTAAAAGGTTAAACCAATCCTAGATCAGCACTCTATAGACCAGCCTAGGCTCTATTTGATAGGTGAGTCCAGAATCTCCTGGTAATCCTGTCGTATAGCCCGGCTAACACGGTAAAGCTTCAGTCCTGTCAGAGTAAACACGCTGGCCATGATTACCAGCCCCCCGACAACGTCGTAGATGGACGGGACCATGTGCAGAACGATGAGCTGGAGGAACATGGCCACCACTATCTCTAGATGTTGGACGGTGCTCACCAGCGCCGGGTGGAACTTGTTGAGGGCGTAGTAGACCCCGAGGAATGCTACGGTGGAGCAGATGCAGATGCCGGTGAGGTAGCCCCATGTCTCCACATCTAGTGGGATGATGGGCTCCTGCATGACGAACATGGTGGACGCGCCCCACACCGTGCCGGTCCAGCCGAACGTGAACAGGGCTGTCCACATGCTCACACGCTCCTTGATGGCACGGTAGACGATCATGGACAGGGCGGCGGTGAGGCCAGCCATAACGGTCATGGTGTAGCCGAACGCCTCCTTCCAGAAGATCAGGCGGGACTTCTCCTCGTCCGCTATGTTGGGGATCATGACCAAGCAGAGGCCGAATACGGACCCCACCACTGTCACCACGTCGGCATAGGCCAGCCGCTCATCCAACAGCAGGAAAGCCATCACTCCGCTGAACACTGTGGTGGTGGCGCGCCACATTATGGTGCCGTTGCTTGGCGGCACGATGGCAAAGGCGGTGTAGGCGCAGGTGATGGAGATGACGTTGCAGACGCCATAGGCAAATAGGCGGAGGCGGTACCCCTTGGGGCCGAAGGGCGCCTCCTGCTTGTAGAAAACCACCAGGATGGACAGGACCTGGATGACCGACCGGATGAAGATCAGCTCCAGGGACGGCACTTTGGAGCGGTCGGCTGCCAGCCGTGTGATCAGCGCCACGCAGCCGTGAGCCACCGCTGCTCCAAACAACGCCACCCAGGTGACCCGGGATGCCAGGACGTTGGCCTCCCCGAAGCTTGCCAGCTGGCCCCCCACCCCTTTGTCTCTACTCTGGGCCTCTACCCCTGCTGGGCCCCTGCCCCCTAGTGGTTTTGGGGTCTCGATAGTCCCAAAGAAAGTCCTCCGACTGCTATCCGACACTATCCTTTTAGCCGGGCTGGCCTCTGCAAATGAGCCGAAGTCCTCAAAGGAAGGGGCGTCATCGTAGCCCTCGTCTCCAGGCTGGGGGAAGTGAGTGGCGTACTTGACTGTGACTGCGTTGGGGTGGATCTTGACCCTCTTTTTAGATCCTCCATAATGCTGCAGGCCCCCAGCTACATCCATGTTGCTTCAGTCAATCAGAACAGTCTAAAAGGAGATACAGACATGATTGTATCACAGACTGCCTTCTGCTAATACTATATTTTAAGTCAAATCTCACCATATCCATATAATGTATCTGATATATTTATAAAACAAAACTGGTAAATTTGACAAACTACAATCATGTGCAAAACTCTTTTTTTAAACTCTCAACAAAAATCTAGTCATAAATGTTTCTTTTATTTGTTTACTTACTGTGACACAAATTTTGTATGCAATGTTCCAGAGAAATATTTGTATTTTGGAGAAAAATGTACATATATAATAGACCTTATTTCAGATAAAAACATGATTACTGTATAAATACCTGTAAATATTGAAATGAAGCTAATAAACATGTTCTAATGATCAATGACACATGACAAACACATGACAGTTCTGGATAAGAGCATCTACTAAAATTATATTACTCTAATACATGGCAAATTGTATTAGGAATTGTTATTTTTGAAACCATCTTCAATTCACAGATACTTTACATGTACTGTTTACTGAATAAGGAAGCTGTATTTTGCAGTCAAGGAGACAGTGAGCAAAACAATAAAAGTCAGAATGGTGGATGGTTTCTCAAGACAGAGATTTTCCAATACACAGATGAAACATTTGAACATTCTCATAGATTATAGACAAATAGGAAACATAACTGATAATTTATACATAACTCCGGAAACATAACTCATAATTTATACTTTCTTAACCGTCATTGTATCTCCTTACTCTTTACTCCAAATTTGTAATTCATTACTCTTAACTCAAAACTCATAACTCGCTGTCTCACGGATCCCCTTGTCTATCACGGTTTTGATGTGTTTTTAAAAGTGAGGAGTTTGGTAAAGTGTTAAATTAAAGTGTTAAATTGTATCATGGTAAGTTAAAGACTAGGTGAATGTAATGTTTTCACCTCTTACCCTATCTGTGTTTCTCCTCTCCTCTCTACTTTCTATTCTCCTCTAATCCCTCATTGTGGTACCATATCTATATATACCCTAGCAGTGCAGGGCCACACACAGAGAGGTGGTGGTCCAAATGGCTCCCTATTCCCTAAATTGTTCAGAGGGCTCTGGTCAAATGCAGTTCACTATATAGAGACTAGGGTGGTGTTTAGGCATAAGCGTGGCCACTGTGAGGTTGATACACAGTGATGGCTCTTGTGGTTATATCATAGGAAACCACATAGTGATGCTGAGATGTTACTTATTAAACCTGAGAGGCATACAAGACCCACCCTGTACCTATACCAAATGGACCAGACCCAACAATGTACTGGTACCAAATGAACCAGACCCAACACTGTACTTATATCAAATGGACTAGAGACCCACCACTGTACTGATACCAAATGAACGAAACTGTACCGATGGTAAAAAGACCAGACCCAACCTTTACTGATACCAAATAAACCAGACCCAACACTGTACTGATACATAATGGACTAGAGACCCAACACTGTACTGATACTAAATAGACCAGACCCACCTTTTACTCATACCAAATGGACCAGACCTTCACTGTATTGACACAAAATAGGCCAGACCCAATATGTAGTGATACTACATAGAACAGACCCAACACTGTACTGATACCAAATAGACTAGACCCACCCTGTACTGATACCAAATGGACCAGTCCATCACTGTACTGATACTAAATTCACCAGACCCAACAATGTACTGATACCAAATAGACCAGACCCACCCTGTACTGATACCAAATAGACCAGACCCAACACTCTACTGATACTAAATAGAACAGATCCAACTTGTAATGATACTAAATAGAGCAGACCCAACACTGTACTGATACAAAATGAACCAGACCCACCCTGTACTGATTCTAAATAGACCAGACCCAAAAAATCTAGTGATACTAAATAGACCAGACCCACCCTGAACTGATACCAAATGGACCAGACCTTCACTGATTTGACACAAAATAGACCAGACCCAACATGTAGTGATACTATATAGAACAGACCCAACAATGTACTGATACCAAATAGATTAGACTCACCCTGTACTGATACCAAATGGACCAGTCCATCACTGTACTGATACTAAATACACCAGACCCAACAATGTACTGATACCAAATAGACCAGACCCACCCTGTACTGATACCAAATAGACCAGACCCAACACTCTACTGATACTAAATACACCAGACCCAAAAATGTACTGATACCAAATTTACCAGACCCACCCTTTACTGATGCTAAATAGACCAGACCCAACACTGTATGTAACTAAATGTGCAAGAGAGATACCACAACATTTAAATTTGTCACATGACAATTTCCAGTTAGCTGCTCGACTGAACGTGTAACAACGCATCTGCACATAGGGAGGGAAAGCATAGCTTGACACAAGCAAACTTGTCCTGGCAGCTTAACATCACTAGCAGCCGAAAATGACTAACAACCTAATATCACTAGCAGCCTAACATCACTAGCATCCTAACATCACTTGCAGCCTAACATCACTAGCAGCCTAACATCACTAACAGCCTAACATCACTAACAGCCTAACATCACTGACAGCCAAACATCACTAACATCACTAGCAGCCTAACATCACCAACAGCCTAACATCACTAGCAGCCTAACATCACTAACAGCCCAACATCACTAGCAACCTAACATCACTAACAGCCTAACATCACTAGCAGCCTAACATCACTAACAGCCTAACATCAGTAGCAGACTAACTTCACTAACAGCCTAACGTCACTAACAGCTTAACGTACACTAGCAGCTAAACTAACATCACTAGCAGCCTAACATCACTATCAGCCTAACATCAGTAGCAGACTAACTTCACTAACAGCCTAACGTCACTAACAGCTTAACGTACACTAGCAGCTTAACTAACATCACTAGCAGCCTAACATCACTATCAGCCTAACATCAGTAGCAGACTAACTTCACTAACAGCCTAATATCACAATCAGCTTAACATACACTAGCAGCTTAACATCACTAGCAGCCTAACATCAATAGCAGCTTAACATACACTAGCAGCCTAACATCACTAGCCGCTTAACGTACACTAGCAGGCTAACATCACTAGCAGCCTAAAATCACTATTTAGTAGCCTATCAGTTTTGTGGTATGTTGCCAATATACCAATATACCACAAAACCCAAGATGCCTTTCTGCTATTATAAATACACTCACCTAAAGGATTATTAGGAACACGTGTTCAATTTCTCCTTAATGCAATTATCTACTCAACCAATCACATGGCAGTTGCTTCAATGCATTTAGGGGTGTGGTCCTGGTCAAGACAGAGGTCAGAGCTTATAGAAGGGCAACTTTGACTGAAATAACAACTTGTTACAACCGAGGCATGCAGCAAAGCATTTGGGAATCGATTTCTGATGAGACATTCAGATGGTAGAGTCAGAATTTGGCATAAACAGAATGAGAACATGGATCCATCATGCCTTGTTACCACTGTGCAGGCTGGTGGTGGTGGTGTAATGGTTTGGGGGATGTTTTCTTGGCACACTTTAGGCCCCTTAGTGCCAATTGGGCATCGTTTAAATGCCATGGCCTACCTGAGCATTGTTTCTGACCATGTCCATCCCTTTATGGCCACCATGTACCCATCC
>JACXGM010002069.1:0-13375 GCA_016801145.1 Umbra pygmaea | reverse complement strand
TAATGCAGCATGTCACAAAGCTTGAATCATTTCAAATTGGTTTCTTGAACATGACAATGAGTTCACTGTACTAAAATGGTCCCCAGTGTCACCAGATCTCAACCCAGTAGAGCATCTTTGGGATGTGGTGGAACGGGAGCTTCGTGCCCTGGATGTGCATCCCACAAATATCCATCAACTGCAAGATGCTATCCTATCAATATGGGCCAACATTTCTAAAGAATGCTTTCAGCACCTTGTTGAATCAATGCCACGTAGAATTAAGGCAGTTCTGAAGGTGAAAGGGGGTCAAACACAGTATTAGTATAGTGTTCCTAATAATTCTTTATGTGAGTGTATATACTAATCTATAGTAATACTATGTTCAACTATGAAAAACAATCATAGCTGTGTATTAATAGTTTAGTAACTATAACAGTCAATTATAGCTGTATATAGTAACAGTATAGTTAACAGTCAATCATAGTTTTATAGTCATAGTATAGTCAATGATAGAATTAAAACCATAGATGTATAGTGTAGTCAACAATAACAGACAATCTCTAGCTGTAAAGCAATAGTGAACTATAATGTTCAGTCAATATTAGCTGTATAGTAATACAGTCAAATAGAAGTACAGAATAGTATATTGTATTAGCTCTCTGAAGATTGTGGTCTGAAGCCCTATCCCAGCCCAGAGATACAGGTAGTTTCCAAAATAAAGAAAACAACGTAATTTTAATCATCTTAATTAAGTGTCAGAAAACAAGCTGCCAGAACACCTTCAATGTGTGCTTAGACAGAGATCTCACATGTCTCTGGAACTCTCAGGTGAAAATTCTAACATGACCATAAGCATAATGATAACACGTGTCTAAGCATTACTCTAATGGCCGTAATGTTAACATGACCCCAAGCATAATTCTAACATGATCCAAAACATAATGTTAACATGACCCTAAACATAATTCTAACATGATCCAACACATAATGTTAACATAACCCTAAACATAATTCTAACATGATCCAAAGCATAACGTCGCGATTATTCAAACGTTTATTGCTTTTTCAAGTTAATTTTGGTACTTGTCATTACAATGTAATCGTATATCACACCACAAGGGGGCAGAGCCGTGTTCTGTAACACCTCCCCCCACCATACCACCATCTCTCTGTTATCTCTTGCTTCTTCTTTATCTCTCTCTCCGCTATCTCGCTCTGTTTCTCTGCCTCTCTTACTTTCTCTCCGTTATATCTATACCTCTTTCTCTCTCCCTCATTCTCTCTCACAGCTATCGCCCCCTCCCCTTCCCTCTTTTTCAGTCTCATTCTCTCAGCTCTCTCTTATAAATTGCATTTCGACTAAACGTTAAAAAATAAAATTATTTTCGTGATAAATAACTGATGCCCTCATAGTATTTGAAATTCCCTTATGCTGTTTAAAATATTGCGGTTATATGCTTCCAGCGGTTATTATTTTTGGCTAATTCGTGTCAATAAACCGTCTCCAAAGTATAATCATTCACATAAAAGTATTGTTTGAAGGAGGAGAAAACACAATTATAGATTAATTAATTAGGTATGTAAGGTGATAAATAACAATGTTGTAAATTTCTGGATAAAACATATAGACAGTCTTAAACAGATGCGTTCAAATAATCTTCTAATCCCACAACCTAATTCCATATGAATGATTAAAGCTTCCAATGACAACGGTCACCAATATCATACTATGTATTTACAAATATGCATGCATCGACTAGGCTACTAGTCTATTCGTGCGAAATGTATTATCATTTTGCAAATAGCGTTATTTGAAGCTGGTTTATTATCCAAAATTACTATAAAAAATGTGTACCTTTTATTTTTAATTAATGTAATACCATTGTGGTAATATAGCAGCGATATACAGTAGCCTTTTGCCATTATACGACCGAACAGAAACATACAATCAACGCACAATTATAACATTATTGATTGTAAATCATATAATTCCTTTATAAATTCAGAATTATCTCTTACCCTTTAACGAAAATAAGTTCCTAGCACCGGAAAAGCAATATTTGCATCATAAATGACAGCGTTTCTTGAATTCTGGTTCTCTAAATTTGGAGAACTGCGCTTGCCATTTCTCCATCTTCCCGTCGAAGGGGTATGAAGCGCGTGTCCAACAGGCAAGGTGTCAGTGTGCGTGCGTGGCACGAGTTATTCTCCACGATGGACGTTGGTATAGTCGCGAGGGAATGAACCGTGGGAAACGGTGAAGGGAGGAGGATGTTTGAGACTGTGTATCACTCCACCATATATAAAATGCCCCAAACTATATAAGTCTTAAGGTGGCTTTTTGTTTTTTTCATCTCCATAATCTTTATCATATTCAAGACTGCCATCATCATGAATAAAAAAATACAACGTAATTTACCATGAGGCTATTCTCAGACTGTGAAAGACGATGACTTAAAATGAACATTGGTATAATTAAGAAATTAGGCTCGATGTGTGCAGTATATACCATAACTACCCATAAGCCCCCTTTGGAGTTTGTGTTTACAAAGTATCACATCTAAGGGATTTTTTCGGGCACAAAAGCAAAGAAGACTGGGTGCAATCCAGAAATAGCCTCGTAGTCTATGCATATTGGCTATATACCACAACCCTGAAGTGTGTTACTGCTATTATTGACACAGCTTTTACCAAACCATTTAGAACAGTAACAATAAATGTGAAGATACTCTTGTCAATTTCCTTCAGCACCATTGTAACATGTTTAATTGACTAAGGGTTGAGGTGTCCGATTAGGAGTGAACCGGTCATGTTCCTTCAGCTTCATGATTTTATCAGAATGCTTCTCCTCTCCCTTTTCATCTTCTTCTATCTCCTCCTCTCCCTTTATGTTCTCCTCATCCTTCTCTACATATCTCCATAGCCCACATTAGGTTAACAGGACAGTGGTGTGTCAGCTAGATGGCAGCTCAGCTGAATGATGTCCCAGAATCCTCTCTGATGCCAGCACAGCCTGGTGATTCCCAGAATCATCTCTGACGCAAGCCAAGTCTCATGACGTCCAAGAATCCGGTCAGATGCCAGATCAGCCACTAGGGTTAAAGAAGTTCAGCCTACCTGACCAGCCCCACTAGCAATAATCGGACCCTGACCTTTTCAAAATCTTGACTCTAATGTCATGTTGTCAAATTGTGACGGAATATAATGGTTTGCACAAAAGCCAAACAAACAAGGACCTAACCTTATGAAGTGGTATGTTTCGTTCCAAAACAAAGGGACATTATTAAATGGTTTATATATTTCCAGGACAGAGATAAAACAACTACAATGAAAAAATAGCCATCTCCACTTATTAAAAGTAAGTCAACTTTTTGCATCAATTTTTTTAAGTAGTTCCAACAAGCCACATCTCTGTATAGGATAGCTTTGACAAAGATTGGCCTTGCTGGAACTACCTAAAAATTCAATGCAAAAAGTTGACTTACTTTTAGTAAGTAGAGACAGCTGGGTTTTTTCAGTGTACAGGGAGCATAACGGTATTTATAGTAAAGGGGACATCTGCCCTGTGTAGTGTGCCATCTTTTGAATGGGATGTTAAATGTGTGTCCTGACACTCTGTGATCACTAAAGATCCCACTGCATTTATCGTAAGAGTAGGGGTGTTAACCCCAGAGTCCTGGAAACATTTCCGATCTGGCCCTCATACCATCATGACCTAATCATCAACCTAATCATCAACATCTTTCAATTGGCCCATTCATTCCCCAACTTATATTTTCTGAACTTCACTGAACTTGGTTGGAAAAAGAAAGGTACCAGTTATAAAATGCAAGACTGCAAGATAGATTTCATGCAAGTGGTTTTAAAGGACAATTCCGGCGCAAAAGGAAACTAGGGGTTAATAACACATGGGTATTGAGTTGACCGTTCTCTGGGTTGTGTTTTCATGCTAATCGAATATGCCCAGTTTTAGTGTGAACTGATTATTACCTTATAACGCTAGTTGTGAGGGCATGGATGAAGAATAAATAAATCGCTATTTTATACCACTAACAAGGATCAAATAGCACCACACTTCCACGGTAGCATAATGAGGGTCCTTACATGCAAACTGAAGCAAGTTTGTAAGTGTACACTTTGTAAATGTACAGACAGTTTATTAAAAAGGTAGTTAAAAAGACAGTACCGTTCATGTGTACAGGCAGGTGCCATCTTGGTAAAACAGACTCGACCAGTTGAACCACAAACACTGTGCTACGTGAGCTGAACTGTGAGCAAATTGTGTTTGATTTTAGTTTGGATCATGAATGACCAAAAAACCTCTTGCCATGGGAGATTCCAATTCATTGTTCAGCTCACGTAGCATGGCGTTCAATCTGTTTTCCCAAGATGGCACCTGCCTGTATGCCCCTGTCTTTTAAATTATATTTTTAATGAACTGTCTGTACACAACCGAAGTTCTCAATGCTTCAGTTTGCATGTGGGCACATTCGATTAGCATGAAAACACATTCCAGAGAACGGTCAACTCGGTACCCATGTGTTATTAACTCCTAGGTTAATTTTGCGCTGGAATTGTCCTGTAAGACTGATGCTGAGGCAGGCAGGTATAGCACATTAATATGAGCCTGAATAAGCTTTGGCTTATTCACCAACACAGTGATGTGTGTTTATTATTGTCTAACCTAATTGCAAAGTATTTCTAGGGATCATGTTCTTATAACTGTCATGGTGTTCCATCTGGGTGGTGGAGAGAGAGACAGGCGCAAAGGATATGCAATAGTAAACAGTATTTATTTAGACAGACTCAGAAATGAAATACTGCCTCGAGGGGCTAAACAGACTATACACAAGATAACGACACTGTGAACACGTATCAGGAATAATAACTGACAAGGGACTGAACAAAATACACAAGCTATTTACAACATCAAATGAGGAACAATGGAAAACACCTGGGCTCGGAATTAACTTAGACGGGGATCCATTGGGTGACAGAAAACATGTGACAAAACATAGGAGTGAGGGGTGGGAACATAAACCAAAACAAAACACATAGGTTAGAAATCGAAACACACAGGGCAGCTACTCAAACACACTGGGAAGATCTCTAAACCATGAAACACACAGAACAGCAACTTAAACATAGACACAGAACACTGGGAAAACCAAACCACCATGCAATGTATTGAAGAAGAACAACAAGAGGGAAACCGGACTGAACAATATACTAATGACACAATGAAAACATCTAATATTATATTCCAGCCCACACTGGGCCGGATGTTACAATAACAGAACAATTTATGTAGGGGTTTCCGCTGGGGGCCCCTTTATAATATTTAAAAACTGTTGCACCCCCCACCAGAGAAACCTTCCAGTGTATACAGTATATATTCAGGGTTGGGTAACTTACTTTTTAAATGTCATTCAGTACAGTTACTAGTTCCACAATAGTAATCAGTAATATAACTTTTGAATTACCCCAACTCAGTAACGTAATCTGATTACTTTCCATTACTTTTAGTTTACTTGAAATAGCTAGTGTATAAACAGTTGAATGGCATAGCAGGAAGTTTGTTTACATAACCTGGTATAAGACTAAATCAAAAACAAATTCTGTGGCCCCAAAAAACAATTGTTCCAATATGAAATACAGTAGCACTCCAAACTAAATAGAATGTTCATACCAATTTATGTCAATAAGTGCATTATAAGTAGAATAATGCCAACTGGTAGTGTACCTAAAGAAAAAATATATAGCTACAATAGTGGGTCCAAAAATGACATTTTTATAATTTGGCACCAAAAGCTGCAGTTTTGGAATCATGAATCAATTATGTATGTCACGGTTCCCCTTATGGGACAGGCAGGGGTGGAGACAGGGTATGGCTTGGTTGGGCTACAGCCCCACCAAAATTTGGTGTTAGCCCCACCTTAAGCACACAGTATATTACAGATTCAAGACCTGCCACGTGCCAAAGTGACGTCATGGAAGGCCGTAACTATTTACTTGTGCGTGGAGCTCGCGACACATGTTGCAGTCTTCTCCTGAACAGAGGTGTTGCAACTGAGGAGAGGCTACCGACTTTGATATTTTCACGGACTAGAAGAAGAAAAAGGTAAACGATGGCAGAACTGGCAGCAGCATTGACGTTAATGTCAACAGTGGCTAAGATTATCTTAACTGTGTTGTTATGAACCATTTACACATTTATTATGAACCATTAACTGTGTTATTATGAATAATTTACTGTGCCCTCGAACTCGTCCATGCTTCCCATTTCCGCTTTGTCGTGCGCCACTGAAAAAAAAGAGGGGTGTGCGCCTTGGCTCGCCCGGTCGTGTGCGTTAAGTATACTGCAGGCATTAGCCCTACTATGTATTTTCATCTCTGCTGACTTGGTTGCCTTTTTTGTGGCTTCGGTGTCACCTGTTGTGCTCCGTTTACTACGGTAGCTTGTTCTCTCTTCTCCGTCAATCTCTTAGTTTTTTTTGTGTGTGTTTCTGAGTGTTCACGACAATGGAACATGGCAGTTCTATTCTTTGATGAAATAGGTAGGCTACAATGTAGAAGAGAGAAACTGGGACTGGGACTAGTATTGTCCTTGTAACGCTAGAATCAATCTTCAAAAACAAAACATAGTATCTATATTTTTGGATTGATCTGCTCACCCCATTGGGTGTGTAGTGAACAGGTTTGCTAGACAAAGTGAACAAGGTGAAATAGCACGAATAGGCTCCTCACTAAACTCAGTAGTAGTGACTGTTCACATCTGTTGCTCTTGATGTAATTTTGTGAAAAAGGAGTCAGTCCGGTGTGGTATTTCTAGCTACTGGGGAGGGTGATATGAACTATTCTATTGTGTAATTATTCACATTGAAATTCAGACGATGATTTGAGCCCCACCACTGTGTGGATTAGCCCCATTGTAGGTTAGCAAAAAATACTCTGGCGCCGCCACTGGGGACAGGACATTTTTATTTGAGTAGCTCCCCTGTGTGTTTTATTTTCTCCCCCTGTGCCTTGTTTATGTCTCTGTTCCCGCTTCCGTACAAGTCATATGTTTTCCTTTTCCAATCACTGTCCTTGATTGTTTTCCCAGCTGCCTGCTGTTAGTTCCTTATTTAAGTTCATTTGTGCAGGTAGCTGGGTTGCTCATTGTTGAATGTATGTTCCTGTCTAGTCTGTGTGTTTGTGTTAGAAGATTACTGTGTTTGTCCATCGAGGATGTATTTGTTTTGCTAAGTGTTTTGTGTGTTAATAAAACCTGTTTATTTTCTAAGGCCCCTCGTATTTGTCTCCATTCACTTCAGCACCATGGAAAGCATGAGTAGCTTCAGTTTGTATTGTGACAATGTAATTCATTGACAATGTAATTCAACTTTTCATGGTGACTAGATTACAGAGATATAACTTAACACATTCTACAAAGCTATTTAATACAGTCTATCTTAAACTGTTATACAGAGCGCCTTACATTATTCATAAACTTTTTAATAGACTATTGGCTACTCCCAAATATAATAGTATCTACAATTAATCCTCAAATGTTTTCAGATGCATCTGTAATCCGATTATAAATTTTATTGCCAGTAATGTAACTATTACCTTTTCACTTTTTTGTAATCAGTTACAACCCTGTATATATTCAAAGTACACATAACATAGCGTACCTGCACTAATAGTGGAATAATAATTTGAAAGACACTCCTTTTAAAATAGATACAGTAGAACAGCCTTTCTCAGACTTTTCTATACCAGGGACCACCAAGTCATTGTTTTTTTCTCTGAGAATCACTTAATTTTTGTATTATACTATATATTCCTTTAGTTTATTTTTAAAAAAAATCCTTATTACACTTCTACTACCCTAGTGACATAGTGAATTGTGTTCAGTCAATTTGGCCATCCCTTAAAATGTGTAGGGCAGACTGGGATTGGTTGTCACATGGGTTGGTTGTCACAGAGCTCATTACAGCCAAACTATGGGTCAATATGTAAAATGTTTCTTATCAAATATGTGGCCAGTGGCATTCCTAGGCAAGATCTCCTACTCTAGGCAAGATCTCTAACAAGATTTCTTTCTTTCTAACTAGACTGACCTTCGGCAGAGCTGCAGGCAACAACCTCTTTTGAAGAACTTTATATATCCATAGTTAGGTTTAGGAATTGAGGGATATACAATAGCATTATGATCATCCCTAATATTATGGCTTCACAAAGGTGAACTGTTAAGGAACAATAATCTATGGCTACTGTTATATGATTGTTTTATTTGAGATGGAGTTTGGTTTTCACACTTTCTTAGAGTGTGTTTAATGGTTTTTAACTCTATGGTGAAACAGGTTATGATGATGAATGTGATATAAATTTATTCCCAAGACCATACGCATTTAATTAATAGTGCCACTTCTGTGATTGACTGGTGCAGAGAAATATAGGTAAGATTAAAAATGTGTGACAACCAACCCTGGTCTCCCCTACTACACATATAGCACATTTTAAAAAGGGAAACAGTAGGGTTAATAGGTTTAAGTTAAAGATAAACATTGTAAATAACTTAAACCGTTTAATAGTTAAACTCAGATTTGTAGAAGTGAAGTAGAAAGCACTATGAATCTGCCAACCGCAAATACACACATCAGTTTTCATTTCTCAAAAATGTTCTGAGGGCAGAAAGATTATGATTGGTTCAGGCAAACAGAGTGGTGGGAGTTCAGGAACATTTCAATCTTATGTTTGTGCTTGTGGACTTTCCTCTTCAATTCAGATCACAAGTTGACGTAACCTTAATCCTAACCTTAAATTTACCCTAACCTTAACTAAACCTAACCCTATCCTTAACCTAACACTCTCCATACAATTTGCAGCTATAGGCAGCTAGTTATATTTGGTGAACTAATTTGATTTAGAATTTTTGTGTGTGCACGTGTTCATGATAATTGTTTTTTAATGCCATCTTGGAATTTAATCTGGCAACCTTATGGTTACTAGTGAGATGCTATAACCACAAGGCTAACTGCCGACTTCCTGCAGCCCTCTGATTGAATTTCAATTGTTGTCCTCTCCAGTTAAAATTTTCCTGAATTCCCACCTCCTCTCTGCCTCCTCTCCATTTATATTGGGAATTCGAATGAACCAATCATAATCTTTCTGCCCTCAGATTTTGTTTGAGTAAGGAAAACCGATATGTGCCATGCACAGTGGACTTCGGCAATTACATGTGTAATTCCAGGTCTGTGATGGAAATATTAGTAGGACTTGTTTACGAGAAGAATGCTACAGTCTAGCAGGCATTCTGAGTCTAGCAGGCATCCTCTATGGAAAACAAGATTTGAGAAACGCTCATGCAGTATGTATATTCATAAAAAAACGCCTAGAATGGGATCCCCTGGTGTAGGTTTATTATGTTGAGATTATCCAAATGTACCATTTTAGAACTAGAGGACAGCAAATATTTTGATTTTTCTTTTGCACCAATGCACCGGTTTTTCTGTAGGAGAGGTACCGAGATTTAAACAGCATTTTACTGTAGATATGTAACAAACACAAGCAAGAAGTCACATAAACAGCATGCTGGGAGAAATGAACGAACTGAAATAAGATATCCTGTTGAGTTCACACCTCTAGGTAGTATGCTGTGAAAGAGAGAGAAAGAGAGAGAAAGAGAGATAGATAGAGAGAGAGAGAGACAGAGAGAGAGAAGTGTAACACTGCAATGTTTATCACGGCAGCAAGATTTCTGTTATATTTCACATACTTTACAGCTAGGGAAGAAAATATTAATCTGATTAATCATGGTGAGGGATCCAGAATCTGCCAATTATTCTTTAAAGAAGTTATATTTTTATACTACACTGTTCCAAAAAAATAAGGGAACACTGAAATCACATATCGGGTCTCGATTATCAAAAAATATAAAAAATCGAAATCTTTATACTACATTGTGTAACTAATTGAGAACAGAATGACAACAATGGTAAATTGAGAAAAAAAATCACCAACAGTATGAAGGCTGGATTCAAACTGTAATCTAATTAAACAATTGAAATCACAGACTATTCCAACTTGCATGAATTTCATCACAGCAACTCATAACATCACTCAGTAGTGTGTATGGCCCCCACGTCCCTGTTTGCACTCCTGACAATGTCTGGGCATGCTCCTAATTAGACGGTGGATGGTGTCCTGTGGGATATCCTCCCAGACCTGGATCTGGGCATCAGTGAGCTCCTGGACAGTCTGTGGCGCTACTTGACCAAATTGAATGATGATAAATAATGTCCCAGATGTTCTCAATTGGATTGAGGTCTGGGGAATTTGAGGGCAACAATGCCTTTGTCATCCAGGAACTTCATACACATTAGCACCAGAAGGAACCCAGGGCCCACTGCACCGGACAATATCTTGGTACCTAACAGCCGTCAGAGTGCTGTTGGCTAGCATGCAGAGGTCTGTGGAACCGTCCAAGGAACTGCTTTCCCAGACCATCAATGACCCAATGCAAATCATGCTGGAAAATGTTGCAGGTATCATAGCATCTGTCACATGCTCAGTGTGAACCTGCTCTCAATGGTGAAGTGAACGTGTCATCAATGGCATACCTGCCAAATCTGGTTTCCTCTGGCAAGTGTCAATTGAGCTGCATGGTGCTGGGCTGTGGGCACAGGTCCCACTAAAGGATGTTGGGGCCTCATGCCACCCTCATAGAGTCTGTTTTACAACAGTTTGGTCAGAAACATGCAAACCAGTTGCCTACTGGAGGTCATTTTGTAGGGCTCTGGCAGTGCTCCTCATTTTTCTCTTTGCAAAAAGGAGCAGATACCGATCCTGCTGCTGGGTTAATGCCCTTCTTTGACCCTGTCCAGGTCTCCTCTTGTAGTGGTCTTTTTCCTGGTATCTCCTCCATGCTCTTGAGACTGTAGTAGGAGACACAGAAAATCTTCATGCAACAGCACGTATGTATGAGCCATCCTGGAGGAGCTGGACTACCTGTGCAATCTGAATGGGCTGCAGGTACCGCCTCATGCTACCAGTAGTGACAAGGACACTGGCATAACGCATACCTGAAGAAGAATCATTCCTGAAGGATAAGGAGAGAGCAATTGTCTGTGGCCACCACCTGCAAAACCTTTCCCTTTTTGGAGGTTGTCTTGCTTTTGCCTCTCCAGTGCCCCAGTTGTCACTTTCATTTGCACCAAAACAGGTAACATTGAGTCATAATCGCTTATGAGCCCGTGCTGGATTGATATCCCTGAAGTTTAATTGAGTTGTATACTGTGATGATTGCGTGTTCCGTTACTTTCTTTAAGAAGTGTGTTAAACATAGAAGATTTTTTTAATAGTCATGGGAGCTCAGCTTTTTTTATACAGTATTACCAAAGTGAGTCGGCTGATTATATATTCTGATCAGTCATGCTGTCAATCTTTCTAACTGGGCAGTATATTTACTCTGGTAGAGTGATTGGTTATAAAATCATGATGCCTATTTACTCTTTCCTTGGTCAATGACAGCCTATCAAAGCCAGGGAGATAGAGTGTGTAAAGGATCACAGAGGGGTTTGAATGCAGTGATCATGGTCCTCATACACAGGATGTTCTCATGGCTATACTGTACATAAAACATTGTATAAAACTACACAATTGGTTCGGTGAGCTCATTAAGACTTGAACTTCATAGAAGTGCATCCAATCATGAGAAAATGTATTTAAGGTGGCCAGTTGCAAGTTGTTGTTGGCAAAAGAACACAGCGTTCCAAGACAAACACTACCCACAGTAATATTTGGTAGAGGTTCCATCATGCTGTGGGGCTGTGTGGCCAGTGGCGCTACTGGGAATCTTGTTAAAGTTGAGGGTCGCATGGATTCCACTCAATATCAGCAGATACTTAATAATAATTCAGATCAGGGGTCCCCAAACCCTTCCATGGAGGGCCTAGTGTATGCTGGTTTTTGGTCTTTTCCTTCAATTAGAGCATAATTAGGGCCTAGACTGCCAGGTGAGGGGGGATACTAACCAATTTGTGATGAGCTACTCGATCAGGCTTGTTCAAGGTAAAAGCGAAAACCTGCATACACTAGGCCCTCCATGGAAGTGTTTGAGGACCCCTGATGTAGAGGAATCAGCCACAAAGTTGAAGTTACAACGAGGCTGGATATTTCAACAAGACAACAACCCAAAACACTGCTCAAAATCTACTCAGAGGAACAATGTACAATGTTCTGAAATGGCCATTACAGTCACCAAACCTAAATATCATTGGAAATCTGTGGGGTGATTTGAAGTGTGCTGTCCATACTCGGCAACCATCAAACCTAACTGAACTGGAGATGTTTTGCAAGGAGGAATGGTCCAAAATACCTTCATTCATAATCCAGACACTCATTACAGGCTATAGAGGCTGTTATTTCTGCTAAAGGAGGCTCAACTAAATATTGATGTGATATTTCTTTACACAAATCATTCAGAATGTTTGTGTAATGATATTTGGCAGGTTCATTGTATTGTGTTCATTTTGAGTTGCTCCCCTGTGTGTTCTTGTTTAGGTTTCTACCCTGTGTGTGTTGTTTTGTTTCAGGTTACCGCTTCTCTTATAATATGACCATATCAAATGTTTCAGATCTTCATTATGTCTAATCAGTGCACGTTTTCCATTTACCCTCATTAAGTCCTGTATTTAGTCTGTGTGTTATTTATTCCCCTGTCAGTTATTGGTAATCATCCAATGTTAGTTTCGTGTCGTTGTATTTACTATTTAGTACTGTTTGCCCCTTGCAGCAGTGTAATTTTGTAAAGTGTTTTTTTTTCAGTATTAAACACAGTTTTGAGTTTGAAGTCCTTAGCATTTGTCTCACTTGTTCCTATGCACCATGGATTATAATTGTGACAGTTAGGGTGAACATTCTGTAAAACAAACAGGAAGGAGTCCACAAACTCATTTTGCTATTCACAAATTCAGGGACGTTCCACAAACTCAGTTTTTCAGTTAGTATTGATTATACCACAGACAAATACATCTTCAAGTCATGCAAATTGTTTGCAGATTGTAAATTATATTTGTGGTCATGTTTCTTATTTAGAGATCATAAAGTATTTGTATTAGTATTAGTATTCTGCTGTGTTTACCAATGTGGAAGCCGACAGGAATGGGGTCAAGAGTATATCTAAAAATATGTTTTGCAAGCAAAAGTTAGGGTTTTGCAAGCAAAACTTGCTTACTTGCAAGCAAAGCTTTTAATCCATGTTTTGTGTTGTTGTTACAATCAAACACAGTGTTGGTTTAGAGGAGCTGTCCTACTGTACAATCAAACACTGATTGCTAGTGTAAAGAAGCTGTCCTACAATCTAACACATTGTTGGTGTAAAGAAGCTGTCCTACAATAAAACACT
>JACXGM010002068.1:0-49363 GCA_016801145.1 Umbra pygmaea | reverse complement strand
TAATTTCTTCTTCAATAAATTTAAGCTTGCTGCTTTCTTTTTCCGTAGGGAGATCCATGATAGATACATACGGGCCCATTGTTTGCTCTTTTAGAGGCGCGCTAATAGAGGGCGGAGTATGCGCTGATTGCGTAATGGGTATCGGGTTTGATAAATACTACGCTAAATGTGGAAGCATAGCGTGCGCAGTTACCGAACTCGCATAAACAGACGCAGCGCAAACTGTGCTTGTGTTAGTAAATCAGGCCCACTGTGTGGACTCTACTTTCTCAGGGTGGTGGTGGTCTGTTGGTGTCCCTTTGGAGGTGTGGTCTTGCAATGTGGGTGGGTCTGAATCATGCCTGCTTGCCGTGCCTGAGGTTTTCCTTGTGCAGGACCACATCTCCAGTCCTCCCCGTCTTAGACGTCCCCAGATGTTATGCTCCTCTAGGTTATGTGCCGGGGGACTAGGATCATTCTATCCTTTCTCAGTCCCCACTTAAATCTGTTTGATATGTGATGGGGACGAGAGGCAGTTTATTTAGTAATTATTTGGGTCAGAACTGTACCGAGGTACTAGACCCAAGTTATGCCGACTCTAATGTCTCTGATGTTATGTTGATCCTAGGAGGACCCAAAACCTCTGGTCATGCTCAAGGATCATGTGGCCTGATGACTCCTTCCTGTCTCCATCCTGTGCCAACCTCGCTGTGCTGTTGATCAAGTCTGTTGACTCCAGCTGTAACTCTCCGGAGCACATCCCGTTGTCCCTGCCCAAGACCACCAAATTGTGTTGATGCTACACAAAGACTGTGAACACAGCTCAACCATTTCTATCTTCATTATGGACACTAAATGAACACTGATAAACAATGTGACCTTAATACAATGGGCTGAGTACCTTCAGATCCCCCACCCGATACAGCCAGAAGAGGACTGGCCACCCCCTTAAGTCTGTCCTCTCTCTAGGTTTCTTCATAGGTCCCACCTACTAGGGAGTTTTTCCTAGCCACTCTGCATCACTTGTTGCTTGCTCTAAGGGGTTCCAGTCCGGGTATCTGTTACAGCACTGCTGTTGTAAAAAGGGCATTATAAAATAAATTTGATTGATTGAATTTGAGTTTTGGGTGAGAAAACCAAGGGCACTTGCACTTAATTATTTTTTTCACAGATACTTCTTCATAAAGTTAAAATTGTATTTATATGTTCAATAGTCAAAACATTATTTCTATTTTTATTATCATTTGTACCATCCATTTTTTCCCACTTGCATTTGATCTCCTGCTCATTCACAAACATTAGCTTGTTCTTATGGCCGGTTTACTTTTATTTTCTTCAACATTTTGAGTCATTGGGAGATATTAGCCTCATCGAGTTGTATAGATGTCAAGATCAAAGATTCAAATGCATACATCCTAAATTAATGACAGTGTGACATGTAGTTAATCAAAAGACATTCAACTTTAATTTGTACACTACAAATCTGGTTGGAGCATAGTCAACTGGCAACATTGTTTAAACTCTGCGTCAAATGGCTCAGTGGTTAGTCAGACTTGTAGTCGGAGGGTTGCCGGTTCGATTCCCGACAGTGTTGTGTCCTTTAGCAAGGCACTTTACCATACGTTGCTCCAGGGGGATGGCCCTGTATTCACTATATCGCTCTAGACGAGAGCGTCCACTAGATTACTAAAATGTTTATGTATTTGCACTAGTGCTGTCAGTTAAACGCATTATTAAAGGCATTAATGCAAACCCAATCTAAAGGCGTCAATTTTTTTATCGCGAGATTAACGCAAATCCAGTTCACAACAATTTGCCTAGCAAACTTTGTAGTTTTTTTCACATGCTGTTACAACAACTAGTAACGTTAGAAAAACTACAACACCACACCGGATCTAGCTAGAGCGGAAACAAAACAACAGGCAGGCCAAACACACTTGTTTGAGCTTCCATTGCGAGCTGGACAAAGAGTAGTAGGCTACGTTACGTTTTGAGTGGATGGCGAGCGCGAGACGCCGAAATGGATGCCAATAAAATTCTGAATGGAAAGTTAACTTTTAAAAAGTTGCCAAATGAATCCATTGACAAGACCAAGGTGATCTGTGTGTTCGGTTGTTGTGAACTGATCTATCATTGCTGCACGTCCAGTCTGAAATATCCCTTGATGGCAAAGCACACAGCTGATGCGAATTCTCCGCCCCCTCATCAAAGCCAGGTGACAATGGATGACTTCAGACAGTATGCCAATGTTGTTTTCAATTAAAAAAACACTTGCACAAAGCAAGTCGATCCACTTTTCCATGTAGATAAGAGCATTGAAATGAGAAAAGAATTATGGGACAAAAAGAAATCAAGATTTAGAACAGATAAAATTTGCGATTAATTGCGAGTTAACGATGACATTAACGCGATTAATCGTGATTAAATATTTTAATCGTTTGACAGCACTAATTTGCACATGTTCATGCTTGCTACAAGATTCTTGTTGAAAAACACAAACATTCCATCTACTAATGTGGTAATGCAGTAATTCATATAATTTCCCTATTTAAGTAGGCTATCTGATAAGAAGCACTCAATACTCTACAAACTTGTTGTTGGCTATGCCTTCATCTATGAATGAAATTAAATATGTTGGGTAGAGTATGAGCACAGCTTAGTCCTGAGCTGTACCAAAGTGAAAATGGTGTGGGACAGATGGCAGCCAGTCCAACAATTTTTAAACCTTAATGCGCTCTAATGTAATTATGCACACCCCAGTCATTGCTCTACTCCAGCTCCACTGCGCTCATATAAACATCAGGCATGTCTTTTTATGATGTCATCATTACAGTTAACTGTTTTATTACAGTTAGATGTGATATCGTTTGCATAAAGTAAAAGTATGATTGCATTTTTTGGACTATTCTGTTTGATAAAATGTTTTGCAGGATTTACCCCCCCACAGAAAATCTATGTCTAATAACCACAATTTGCCACTGAGAGATGTTGTAGAAATTTTAGCAGAGCAAAGTTGTTGTCAAGTAAAACAGAGTCTTGACCTTTAACCTTTTGCTCCCTGTACCTTAAGCTCCAGGGCTGTGGAGCCGATGAGTAGCAGTGAGTTGCTGTCCCACACATCTATTAGCAGTGAGTGGTAGGCCAAGTAGCGCAGGAACCAGCGCCTCTCACCCGGCTGCAAGAACGACCCATCCACACGGAATTGTAACTGTAGTCCTGGGGAGCCTGGGAAGAGGGACATTATAACACAAAATGTAATATAATACAAATACAAACATCATCCCTACTCAAATATATTCCTGTTGGGTGAAACTGTCAAACATATTGAGTATACACCAGCGTGTAAGTGGCCCCCTACCCAATGCAAAACGTCAACAAAATAGTCTTAATTGTTTGTGCTCTGTTTGTGCTGGTTTGTGCTGTAACATTTTTTTTTCCAATGAAAATGTTAACGGCACAAACCAGCACAAAAAAGCATAAAGGAGTGAGACTATTTAGAGTGAATTTGGAGCATGTGGGGGGCTGAGTGACCTCAATGACCTATAAAATATTCTTTAATATTTAAAAAATAATAGCAGCACAAACAACCTTTTTAACAGCACAATCAAAGCACAAATTATTAAGTCTATTTTGAATCAATTTGGAGCATGTGGGGGGGCTGGTGACGTCATTGCCTAAAATTGAATGTCTAATATCTAAACGAACGTAGCAGCACATAGAAACATTTTAATGGCACAAACCAGCACAAATGGAGCACAAACAAAATGAGACTTTTTGTTGCCATTTTGTGTTGGGTGGTGGGCCAACTTCAAGCTGGTTCAGTATACTTACTATAATGTTTATTTTTCTATGAGCACAATGAGGAGTGAAAGGGTACAGAACTACAAGTATATTAGAGGATTTCTTTATGGTCTGGATGTCGCACCCATCCTGCGTGAGAATCTCAAAATCCACTGTTAACTACATAAACAGCTATACAAACTCCAACAAAGAAATACTCTTTTGTTGCAGTACCTTGGATCTTGGAATACACTTCCATGGGATCCTGACATATTTTATGTAATAAATGGCTCAGTATATACCTAGATGCTGGTATGTCCTTTGGGTCCAATAAATTGTGTCTGTGTCTTGCTCATACTGTTGTCATGGTATGCCTTAGGGGACCTGACATTATTTCAGTTTCTCCCTTGTATGTAATATTATTATGGTTTCTGTCCTGTGTGTGATTATTATAGCTGAGTGCCTGTGTGAATTTCTTATTCTGTTTCCCGCTTCTCTGGTCAGCTGCCTTAATCACATGTTTTCATTGGCCTATAGAGCATCATCAATTAGTCAAAGGAGCTAAATTCACTCTGTAATTACTTAGGTATTTAAGTCTTTTTTGAATGTCAGTATGCAGTCAGGTATTGATGCTGTTTAATATTTATATGTCGGCCGTGTCAGTGTTCAATAATATTACTATTCAGCGCTTTGCCCCGTGAGGCGTTTTGATTTACTCCAGAGTTTTTTGTATTAAACTATGTTCGATTTTGCTCTGAAACCTTCGCCCCTGTTGCCATCCTTTCACACCATGGATTACACATATGACAAGTGTTCATCTTTTTTTTACCTTAGCATTCTCTCTTCCCTTTCTCTCTCTTCCCTTAACATACTTTCCCCATTTATCTATCAGAAAGAAATTCCAGGCATGCATCAGGCCGTCTGTGGGTGTTGGTGTGTTAAAGAAGCAATGTGTAGAGATTTGCGGATTGAAGACTGAGCTACTTTCTCTTTCAGGGATTAGTTAGTTTGGCTGGAACTGTTAAACCCGGCAATCCAGGATGACCCGTGTCTGTGTTTGTAAAAACATCTACAGCACACACAAGCTAAATATGTTTTCATGTTTCTCATTGCAGCTGTAAAGTTTTCGTGAAACAATGCAGAATATCTTTCAGTCTGGATATCTGTACAGTAGCTACAGACGTGACAAATTAAAGGTAAAACTTGTTTAATTGAGTGGAAGGTAGACTTTGTGGGGGAGATTTTGGGTCCACATCTCCCCTTAGAGTGGAGGGTAACTGCAAATCATTACAATGTTATTCTGAGCGCTGACCTTTATCCCATGTTGAAATACTTCCATCCTAATAGGAGTGGTCTCTTCTATTCACAGGGTATAAGGGGTCAGTGAATGGTTTGATGAGTATAAAAGTGATGTGAATCATATGTTATGACTTTCGCAGTCACCTGCTCTCAACTCAATTGAACACCTATGGGGACTGATAAACACAAAATGAGGGAATATATTTTTTACTAATGGTGTTCCATCCCTCCAATAGAGTTCCAGATACTCCTATAATTAATGGTAAGGTGCATTGGAGTTGTTCTGGTTGATTGTGGTGGCCCAAACCTTACTGAGACACTTTCAGATCCCTGTATTAAGTTTGAGTCAAGTTAATTAGCTGGCACTGCTAAACCTGGCTATGTAGTGACAGCATAGATTGTATAATTACTGGATATAACCATGTGTGACGTCACCCATTGGTTTGTTAAGATCTGATTTGGGTCATCGAATTTGCTGTTACGGGCGCAGACATTTGGTTGCAGATGTGACGATTTTAGACAAGACGGAGGAGTAATCTAGGTAGCTAACTGATATTAATTGGGATGCTAACGAAAAACAGTATTAAAACAAAATGTAAAACATAATGTAACGTTACTTACTGTAAAAAGTGAACTGCCAATTCATTTGAGTGTCTTGTCGTAAAACGTAACGCCATGACCACGCCTTAACCGCCCCTTTTCTTTATCGCCAATTTTAAAATCAACAAGACCATAATTCAAAAAATGACATCATGATAAATTGCAGAAGGCTTAAATCTAGCGATTGAGATCATACACTCATTGTGAAAGTGATTATTATCTCAGTAAACCAAGTATATTATGTCTCTCATTCTCATAGACTATTAAAGAAACCAAGCTCTTTTGCAACCAAGCGTATCGCCCCCAACTGGAATTCAGATAGAATGCAGGTTTACGGCACTTCCTCTTTTGCGTCAATTTGCCAAACCAGATGCCCACCCTGTGAGTGACAGCCATGACTTGTGTCAGTGTTTGTGAAAATATCTACAGTAGTCACTAGCTAAATGGGCTCTCATGATTCTCGTTACATCGGTTGCATGAACACTATTGTAATATAATCCTGTGTTGGTGGCAGACTATTGTTCAGTAGGTATAGTAGCTAGCAAGATGCCCAATGGCAAAAAGCTGTTTTTGTCTCAGGATAAGCTACATTATTGTTAACCAAATGGCGCAGAAGAGGCCTTGTCTTTCAGCAATCGTGTAAGTACTAAAGTGAGGCACCACAGCACCACAGTGTCATGATGATGTTCAAAAATGAAATGATGTTCAAAACAATGTCTGCCCTGTTTTGAGGTTCCTTTCCCAGGGAACAGAAAGTAGCTAGGTGGGCGTAATCTAAGTTCCCTATGAATCCAGAACTTTGTGGTATTTCATGAACAGACCAATACAGAGGAAGCCAATTTTCTAATGTGTTGTTAAAATGACAAAACACTGTACTCATACGACAGAAAATACCATTGGTAATTTGTACAGTAAGTAACGGTAAACAATCCTTTTAAGCCTGGTCTGACTTAAAAAAGCCAATAAAAATGCACCAAAACACATCTTGACAGACAACGGTACTGTTTTGCTAAAGATAAGCAGACTTTTATTTCCATGGTTGTTTATGAGAACACTGCAGAGACTGCGCTGAGGAGAAAACGGTACATCACCCAAAGAACACCACCATTCTGTGAAACGTGGTGATATAATCATGTAATGGAGCTTTTTCTCATCACTGGGAATACAGCACTGAATAGGAGAATAAAAGAGAAGATACATGAAACAATGAACTCCTTCTGGAAAATCTGCAACACTCTGCTGGGAAGTTGAAACTGGGACAGAAGTTTAGTTTTAGAATGAAAATGACAAAAACCACACAGCCAAAATATACAGTGGAGTAGCAAAGGAACAAAAGCACTAACAGAGCACTGACAGAGCACTGACTTACATCCAAACAAAAATATCTGGTATGAAAGTTTGTTCTAATTTATATCTATACTGTTCTATAAGGTATCTTTAGCATAAGCACTCACATTCAACTGGGCTAAAACAATGATAACTGCTTATTATATCACATTGCTATTAATCTGACGGCTGTATTTGGTTTGTTTGCCTGTATGTAATTAATGAAGCTTCAAACATCTTGTACACTGTGCCGTGTTATTAAACTCAATCAAACAAAACTACAGTGTTTGCAACAAAATTTAGACCCCTAACCAATTCTCTCCTATTACTAAATGACTTTTTATTTAAAAACACAGAAAATCTACAGTAAAAGTCAAAGATTTATACACACCAACTCATTCAAGGGATTTTCTTTATTTTTATCATTTTCTACATTGTGGAATGATAGAAGACATCAAAACCATGAAATGCATGTAAAACATATGGAATTACAACGATCAGCAATAACATTATGAAGTAAATAAAAGTGATATTCTCATTATCGTGGCACCTCTCAGTGGGTCGGATATATTAGGCAGCAAGTGAACATTTTGTCCTCAAAGTTGATGTGGTAAAATGGGCAAACATACAGATTTCAGTGACTTTGAAAAGGGCCAAATTGTGATGGCTAGATTACTGGGTTAAAGCATCTACAAAAATGTAGCTCTTGTGGGGTGTTCCCGGTCTGCAGTGGTCAGTACCTGTCAAAAGCGGTCCAAGTAAGGAAACGCGGTGAACCGGCAGCCAAGGCTCATTGATGCATGTGGGAAGCGAAAGCTGACCCGTGTGGTCTGATTCAACAAACGAGCTACTGTACCTCAAATTGATGAAAAAGTACATGCTGGTTCTGACAGAAAGGTGTCAGATCACACAGTGTATCTCAGTTTGTTATGTATGGGGCTGTGTAGCACATGGTATTCCCTGATGGCATTGGCCTATTTCAGCATGATAATGCGCCCTGCCACAAATCAAATATTGTTCAGAAATGGTTTGAGGAACACAACAACTTTAAGATTGTTCAACTTCAATGTTGACTTGGCCTCCAAATTCCCCAGATCTCAATCCAATCGAGCATATGTGGGATGTGCTGGACAATTAAGTCCAATCCATAGAGGCCCCACCTCACAATATACAGGACTTAAAGGATCTGCTGATAATTTCTTGGTGCTAAATACTGTACCACAGCACACCTTCAAAAGTCTAGCGGAGTCCATGCCTCGATTGGCAAGGACTGTTTTGGCGGCAAAAGGGGGACCTACACAATATTAGGCATTATGTTATGGCTGATAGGTGTAGAACATAACCAAAATATATTTTCTTTTTGTATTTTGGAATCTGGACAGGCTGGAATGAAGCCGTGGAAGGCTGAACTGGATTTAGGACAGGCTGGACTGGAGCTGTGTATGGCTGGACTGGAGCCTGGACAGTTTGGACTAGAACCAAGGCATGCTAAACTTGAGCCAAGTGAGGATGGACTTGAGCCATAGAAGGCAGGACTTGAGTCATGAAAGGTGGGGCAGAGGCCTGGAGCAGACCTGACTGTGCAGGGACATGTAGCTTAACGGGCCTTAGCAGGTGCCTCTACCTGAGCTAATTGTACAGGGGCCTGAATTTGATCTGGCTGACCAGAGGCCTGAAGAGGAACAACAGGATCCTGCTTCCTCCGCCATGGATCATGGGCCTGTGGTGAAAGTAGAGGGACAGAAACCCCCTACCCCCCACTACATACATCTATGCATATGTGGTTCCCACCATGAAGCATGGAGGAGGTGGTGTTTTCCTGGTGACCCTGTCAGTGATTTGTCTAGAATTCAAGGCACACTTAACCAGCATGGATACCACATGCCAAGAGCTGTGATCAAGGCAAACCATGTTTAAAACTTATTTTGATTTGTTTAACACTTTTCTGTTTAGAACATTATAACATATGTGTTATTTCATAATTGGGATGTCTTCAATATAATAATATTGAATGTAGAAAATAGTAAAAATAAAGAAAACCCTTTGAATGAGTAGGTGTGTCTAAACATTAGACTGGAACTGTATGTAAGTTATTGTAAGGTGAGAACACAAAAAATTGATAATTTGCAGAAGTATTAAAGCGGCACTGTGCAACGTTCCATTCATTCGTCCTGCCGGCCCGAATTTATGTTGACTATTTTTAAATACATGTTTTTACTGAACACAAGAATAATACAGGGACAATATAAACCATTTCCGAAAAACAAAAATATTTTTTGTCCATAATTTGGAATTTTTTATTTAACCTTTATTTAACCAGGTAAGCACGTTGAACAGTTTCTCATTTGAAACGGTGATCTGGCAAAGATAAAGTGCCGAGGTGCAGAAGACTTAAAAGTTACCCATGAATTACACGACAATGAAGTACAGAGTAAAAATAACAAAAACATTTCTTGCTAGTTAGATTATTTGAAATTTTGATTTTGCTATTCTACTATTGTCTGTATTCTGTATTACCAGTGAACCCTCGCTATATCGCGGTTCACCTTTCACGGTCTCGCTGCTTCACGAATTTGCAGGATGCAGCGGCTCAGTCAGAAGAGCAGTGAAATACACGTGAGTCACTATTTGTCCTATTGTACTTTGTAATTTTTTTTCATAATAATTTCTCTCCCGTTCTCACTCCAATGACTTGGGTCGCAGTGGGGCAGTGCTAATCTCTGCAATTTGAAGCCTTCAGTTCGTGTTGATGATTAAAATTATTATTTTACAGTACAGTAGTTATTTGTAAAAAAAACGTTTATACAGTTATTTGTTAAACAAATGCTTGGGCCTGTAAAAAGGTTTTGTTCTTTGGTTTCAATGTATTATGGAGTACCTGCATTAGGTTCATAATAGCACCAAATCTGGATAATACTATTCAAAATGGTTTCTATGGTCGTACTTACCGGAGTCGAATGTTCCGTCCCTGTTAATGACAGCCAGGACACACGGTGGCAACTCGTTGGAATTCTTTTGCTGCTTAACGGTGGCTAGTAATTTCAGCCGCTGTGTTGTCACTGGTGGGAATCTGTAAAGCTGGAAGGTGAAATGGACAGAGTCTGGCCAGTCCCTGTTAACCCCCTGCTGTGGTATCCTGTGGGCAAACAGGAAAAGAGAAACAGACTGAATGTTTTTCCATTACAATATTGAATGAGACTTGGAGGCTCTTTGCAATACACTATATTTACAGAGACTAATCAAGTATGGCTCATGCCCATGGATTATTCTGTGTAAACTTGCAGATATCGCTATTCTGAGAAAAGGTAACGAGCACCACATTGCCTACAGATACCCCCTAGATGTTCGCAAGTGTGTATGCAATTTTCTCTGAAGTGTGTCGTGCCAGGCGCGGAGAAGTAAGGTACCTGTCTGGTTAATACAATTAATTTCCCCTGCTCTGTCCAATATCACAATTACAGAGCACTCAAAACCTCTCATCATCACCAAAATCTCTTGCAATAGTTCACTAGAAGAAGCAATGCTGTATCCTAACAAGTAAACAAACTGTCTAGTAACATCACACAGAGATTTCTATACACTAGTTGTCAAAAGGGATTTTCATGTTTTTGATAGAAATTAACCAAGGTCAATATTACATTGACTGTAATATACTATATGACCTAACGTATGTGGCCACCACTACTAATGGTAAAGGAGGGGTATTGGTCTGGATGTAATGGGTTTGGGTGGGTAAGCAGGAGCCAAACGCAGGATATTGTCCAACAGAGTGCTTAATAATAATCTAAACACTAAAGATTTTTCGGAAGTACATAAAGCCACAGGCACAGCTTGAAGATCCAAAGTAACTTCCACAAAAACAGACAGGTATAAACAATAACACACAAAAATAATAGGGAAGGGAGAACTTGAATACACAGATAGACAATAAAGAACAGGTGTGATGATAAGGGGAGGAAGCATCAGGAGGGTGGTCAAGTCAACCACTGGAGTCACGACATCCCAGGAGGATGAAAAAGAACAGAGGGAGACGTGACACTGGAGCTGTTTTTCAGGGTTTGGGCTAGGCCATAACAACATGTGGAAAAAGTGAAGTGCTGCAAATACTTTCCGGATGCACTATATATTTAAAATGTTTTATTTACTCTGGAGTTGTCCTTAAAGGTTAGGATTAACATTACAAAAAAACAGACAATTGTCTGTCTACAGAAACATGTGCATTGCACTGGAATGGAAAAAAACAAACATCTTACTTCACTGATAGATTTCAGTGAGTTAAGTCAGAGGGCCTGCTGTCCTGACCTCTGGCTGTCTCTATAGGGGTGCCTCAGGGTTCGATCCTTGGGCTGACACTATTTTCTGTATACATCAATGACGTCGCTCTTGCAGCAGGCAACTCTCTTATCCATCTCTACGCTACAACACCATTTTATATACATCTGGCCATACATTGGAAACCTTCAAAAGGGCTTTGATGACATACCACTTTACTTCCGTGACCTCAAACTGTTGTTATACTGTTGTTAAACCGGTCACACTCTGCACCTGCCTGCCCAACAAGCATCACCACTCTGGATTGGTCTGACCTGGAATATGTCAAAAACAACAAATACCTAGGGGTCTGGCTTGACTCCTCACTCTCCTTCCAGTCCCACATAAACCAGATCAAATCTAGGATCGGCTTCCTATTCCGTAACAAGGCCTCATTTAACCTTCCTGCCAAACAAGTTCTTGTGAAAATGACCATCCTCCCAAAGCTTGACTTCGGTGATATTGTCTACAGAACTGCTTCAAACTCTCTTCTCAAGAAATTGGATGTAGTATACCACAGTGCCATCCGTTTTGTTACCAATGCCCCATACAACACCCACCACTGCAACCTTTACTCACTAGTGGGATGGCTCTCGTTACACACTCAGCGCCTAATTCACTGGTACCACCTCATCTACAAGTCCTTGCTAGGCAAAACACCACCTTACCTAAGCTCATTAATATCCATAGCATCACCCACTCTCAACCTACGCTTCAGCAGGTATATCTCCCTAGTCACTACAAAAGTTCGCACCTCATTTGGCTGCCTCTCCGTTCATTTCTCCGCTGCTAATGATTGGAACAATTTACAAAAACCCTGCAACTTGAGTCCCCATCACTACTTTTACAGCATTTTTTTCAGATCTACTGACTGACTGCTGCACATGTTCACTCTACCCCCTCTCTTTGCCTGTTTATGCAGTAGCGCAGTCAACAAAGCCTTAACACATCTTGCACATATTCAACTGCAAAGCTGTCTTTGGATAATTTGCACATTGCCATTTTCAGCCATGTTCATCATGTTACCTATCCTAGTGTTATTTCTCTTGTACTCCCACTTTACATTCCAAATAATCTACCTCTCTTTTTTTAGCACTGAATGTACAGTATTTTATAATTAAACCGAATACTGTTAATATGGGTAACTGTATACTTGAATGTTTGTACACTGTGTGTAACTTCATGTCGCCTGCCCCTTCCGCCTTATTTTGGCCAGGTCGCGATTGCAAATGTGAACTTGTTGTCAATCGAATTAAACTGGTGAAATAAACTTCCACCACTAAGATGATAGGACAAAGAAGAGTTTTTACTTAATGGATTGAGAGCTGACTTCTCAAAGGGATGACAGAAGAGCTTGGTTAGGGATGTAGGGACTGAGAATTGCCAGAAAGTAGGGATGAAAAGCTCATCTTATTCCTCCATAGCCAAGAACTGTGTCCTTGAAAATGATACAACCATAAGCCAGTGGGTGTGGCATGGGAGAACTTGGAAAGGTTAAACACTTAATGGGCCACTGCATTCTGAATAAGTTCAATCAAGCATTCAAATTTATTTTATAATGCCCTTTTTACAACAGCTGCCATCATAAATAACTTTGAAAGATCCCTGGTCTAAACCCCAAAAAGAGCAAGCATCAACAAGTGATGTACAGTGGCTAGGAAAAACTCCCTAGTAGGTGGAACCTAGGAAGAAACATAGAGAGAAGCCAGACTCAAGGGGGTGGCCAGTCCTCTTCTGGCCAGTCTTCTTCATTACATGCTATAGGAAGCGTCTAGAGGCAGTTATTTCTGCTAAAGGAGGCTCAACTAAAAATTGATGTGATATTTCTGTTGGGGTGCCCAAATTCATGCACCTGTCTAACTTTGCTTTGATGCATATTGCACATTTTCTGTTAATCGTGTTAAACTCATTTCACTACCGAAATATTACTGTGTCCTTCAGTTATTTGACAGATCAAAATGAAATTGCTGATCCAAATACCCAATTACTTATAAAGGAAAATCATGGAAATTGTCAGGGGTGCCTAAACTTTTGCATGACTGTACTTTCTTTTAGATCATGCAAAATGTAGGAATGCCACTGTCTGAAAACTGTAGAGGATAAAGCTGAAGAAGTACAATAAGTTTATTATTTTTTATACAACTTAAAATACCTCTGAGAGTATTAGAACTAAACACAGCAAAACTGCAATGCTCCAAAACACAGTAGGCCAAAAGTCTTGCCTCTCATTCTTGGCAAAAGTAATAAATTACCCAATGTGAGATTAGAGACGGTAACAATTCCTTGTCTATTTCCCTGAGAGAAGATTAACAATCAATCATTGGGCCTTAGATAAGGAAAGGAGAAGCATTTAGGGAACGCCAGCCATTCTGAGGCCCACTGAGCACGAACTGAATCAAAACCACCACGTTTGAGTACAATTTAATAAGAGCAAAGTCTGACCCGGTAATCAGTCATGCAGGCTTGAGATTCTTACGTCTAAGAGGTCGACACAAGCTAAGGTATCTACATTAGTGCTGACACTGGAGCTGTGTTTCAATAGCACATTATTCTCTACTATATAGGGAGTACTTCTGTTTAGGGAATAAGGTTCCATTTGGGATGCAGGTTGGCATTAAAATTCTTACAGTAAACATATAAGATTGATAATTACACTGTTGTTGAGAGGAGCTGAATTTATATCACAGTTATTCCGGAGGATCATTGGACACATTTGCACCCATGCCCGCCGTACCCGTTTATCATGTTAATTAGGTGATTTTGTTCTGGAAAGAAGTGTGTTGTGCTTCATCATGTTAGAGCCAGCTGTGAATACCAAGGATTCTTAGCCTCTTCAGTTTGAAATGAAGTATTTGTGAGTTGGTTGAAGTGGTTGAATGCTGAAAGGCCTGCTACCCTGACAGCAGCGTCCAGCTGAGATGACAGGAATGAGGATAACACTGCACTGTAGTATAAAGTCAAAGTCATTGCGCTGTATGAAATCAAATCATGTCAATCTGGGGCACCTTTACCACCAGGGTAAAATGTCACATCCCTAATTAAAGCTTTTTAATGACACCAAAAAATAAGTGAATGCAAATTAATGCATGTAACAAACGCGTGTTGCCTTCATCTTGGTGCTGACAGACCTTATAACAAGATTTGATTGCTTAGATGTTCATCTCCTTTGCTCAATATTTGTTAGAGGCATTGCAGTACTTACGGTTCTTGTATTTGTATAACTCTATGCAAGACTTGCACATCTGCACATAACATTTTTCCCCAATCACATTACTAAATAGAGACTTTTGGTGAACAGCCATTTTTAACTCCTTCCATATATTCCTAACTGAATTGAGGCCAGGGCTTTGAGTGGGTCACTCTGGGACATTGACCTTTGTTTTAAAGCCACTCCAGTGTGACCTTGGCTGTATTTTTTAGGTCAATATCCTCCGGATACAGGAATCATGTCCGAGCCTCATGCAGACTTCACCAAGTATATTCATACAGGGTTTCTCTGTACTTTGCTGTATCGATTTAGCACTCTATCTTCACAAGCTTCCCAGGCCTTGGTGCAGAGAATCTTCCACCACAATGATGTGCAGTGATAGACCTGTGCCAAACATGTCACTTAGCCACTAGCCACCCCCTTGAGTCTTGTCTCTCTCTAGGTTTCTTCCCAGTTTCCACCTACTAGGGAGTTTTTCCTACACACTTTGCATCACTTGTGTTGCTTGCTTTTGGGTGTCTTAAAAAGGGCTTAATAAATACATTTTATTGATTGATTGAAAAAAAAAGTCTGTATTGGAGTTGGAATTACACCAGTGTACAAAATAGATTGTAAGTTTTGGTTCCCCTGAAGGCAGTTGGAGAATGGAATCACCAAACACAAAGAAAATACAGAACCAGCCAAAAGCTATAGAACAACCAGGAATTTACATGTGAGTTGATAGAAACTGATACCGTAAATCATTTTTTTTATTTTACCTTTCTCATTTGAAAGGGCGACCTGGCCAAGATAAAAGCATTAAGGTGCAGAGAAATTAAGGTGGCATCAAATTGATCCGAAACGTTTGAGCGTGACTAAGGGTTCTCTGGGTTTCCCGGGACCTCCAGCAGAAGGCAGCGCAAATTGGCATAGCACTGCCCGGAATTTGGGATAGATAAGCCAATTTAAATACCTTGCCATGTTGCTTAAGGAGTCCAGCGACTCCTTGTGGGAAGATCAGGTGCCTTGTATATTCAATCATGGCAGTATAGTTATTGAGGTGATTAAAGGCTTCCGTGTTGGATGAGCAGTGAGAAAAGAATCTGCAAGCTCTGCAACATGTGGTTGGATGAACCATGTTAGCACCCTTCACTATCCCGCATTTGCCAACAAGGTAGTATCAGTGGGAATTAATATATATATATATATATTTAATCATGAATTTAATTCCACGTTTGTGAACCTCTATCAAAAACATGAACATTTCTTGGTGTTCTAAAATTATATTCCTATAATCTACAACAGTTTTTTATACATTGAATTATATTTTATGTAATTGTCCCCTCTTCACTCTTTGAAACAAGGCTTGATTCCCTTCTCCTGACTTGCATGCTGATGTTTCAGAAATGAATGGCATTGTCCAGAGAGCTGTCTGGACATAACAAAATCTGGCTTTTTATGGTCCATGCTCATTAAATTCCTAAGCATCGGCTTGGGCTTCAGCTCATTGGGCTTGGGACGGACCGGGGTCAGCTTCCTACTCTATTATTATTATTTCACCTTTATTTAACTAGTTAGGCACATTGAGAACCACGTCTCATTTGTAATGATGATCTGGCCAAGACAAGGCACAAGGAAAAAGGTTTCACATGAATTAATACACAATACAAATCCAGAGTGCAGGATATTCAGAATATGCGATAGGAAAAGTATACTGTACTACACAATCAGTTCAAATAGGGTCTATGATAGAAAGGTAGATTAGCCGGAATACAAAAATAACACTAGGGTAGGTAACAATGTGTAGGTATGGCTATGTAAATGGTAAAAAATGTAAATTTTGCATAGACAGCTGTGCGGGTGGATATGTGCAAGATGCAATAAGAGTTTTGTAGAACCTGGTTAAAATGCAAGAAAAGTCATGGGTTAAAAAAATAGTCTTTGAGTGGAGTAGCAGTTGGTTGTTTTCAGTTTAATACTGTCATGATCCCCCTTTATGGCTGCCTGACAGGCTTGTAGTAGCTCCTTTGTGTGTTTTGTTGTGGTTACCTTTTGTTTATGTGATCAGTTTTATATCCTGTGTGTTTTGTTATGGTTGGGTTTCTCGCTGTTAAAGTCACATGATCCTGTTCACATGTTACCAGCAGCCTATAGATTGTCAGGGGTGTCTACACAGCATTCCAAAATATCATGCAAAATGGAATTAAGTGTCATAAACATTAAATATTTAGTTTTTCAATTAAACTTGTGGATGGTATTGCGTCTCCAAGCTCTTTGAATGACTGAAATCAATCTCAGACACCTGTGATAATTAATTAAGAAGGATGTTCCTTGGACAAGGTATGAAAACAGTGGAGAGGGTCACCAGTTCCAAGTTCCTCAGTGTTCACATCGCAACAGACCTGACATGGGCCACACACACCAAATACGTGGTGAAAAAGGCCCAACAGCAAGCGGTACCACAGCATTAGTTCACAAACTAATTGATTATGGGACAGTTTTTATCACCAGGCCATAAGGCTCCTGAACAGGTAACTACCCCTCCCTGCCTTCCTGCACACTACCACTTTACAGTCTGAGTACTGCACTACATTCAGAATACTACACTGCCCCTTCACATTGTTTTCTTTTTATTATTTACTATTTTATTACTATCTATTTGATTATTAAATACTGCACTATTGTTGGTAGCTCAGCATCATAAAGCTTTTTCTTGTACGTGTATACCTGCATATCATGTATACATGACAATAAACTTGAACCTTGAGATGGATGGAATAGTGGATGTTTGGTGGATGGCCACCATGTCCCAATAAGGCTGCGATGTCAGCAAGGAGGTGGCTGAGTCATGTCTTGGGCCAGAATCATGGGGAGAGAGCTGGTAGGCCCCTTTAGGGTCCCTGAAGGTGTGAAAATGGACTTGCAAAGTATATAGAGTTTCTGACTGACCACTTTCTTGCATGTTACAAAAAGAAGAACTGTGCCTTCCATAGCAAAATCATCTGTATGCATGAAAATGCATCTCATGCTGCAAAGCATACCTCTGTGTCATTGGCTGCTATCGGCATAAAAGAAGAGAAACTCATGGTGTGGCCCCCATCCTCCCCTGACCTCAACCCCATTGAGAACCTTTGGAGCATCCTCAAGCAAAAGATCTATGAGGGTGGGAGGCAGTTTGCATCAAAACAGCAGCTTTGGGAGGCTATTCTGACATCCTGCAAATAAATTCAAGTAGAAACTCTCACTAAACTCACAAGTTCAATGGATGCAAGAATTGTGACGGTGACATCAAAGAAAGAGTCCTATGTTAACATATAACTTGCCCTGTTAAGATGTGTTTGATTGAAATTGCTTTTGATTTCAGCAAATATGAACTCCTAATGCTGCAAATTCAACAAATGACAATTTTCAGTTATTTACAACCTATAAAATGTTTTGAAACTCTGATCTGCATAACAATTTGGAACAGTGCATTTTGAGTTTTTTTATTTTTGAAAAAAATACTGTTTTCGACTTACACCCTAACGGTTGATGACTTGAAAATTATACTGACTGTCATTTGCTTCAACTATTTACTGTAAAATATTATTTGCATCATACTTTGGAATGCGGTGTAATTAGCGGACATATGTTACCACTTAATACTCGTTAACCCTTTATTCAGTTTGTGTGATTGTTTCATTCTCTGTGGGTCATTGTTTATTGTCTAATGTTCAGTGTAGTTGTGATTTCTCAGTTTGTAACCCCACCCACCAGTCCGCTTCAGTCCCAGACCAGTACTATACATTTTCCGCTCCAAGCTAGCCCGGTACAGATTGCTACCCAGCAGGACATTTGTAGATGGTGATGGACATGGACTGGCCCAGGTCAGCCCTGCAGTGGTTAACAGGCTTTAGAGTCACCAAGTTCCTCTGGACATCTGGTCAACTTCTAGTATTTTCCTTGCTTTGGATGGATGGATGGATAGACCATGTGCACAATTATTATGCAAGTCAGTATTTTGACCATATCATCATTATTATGCATATGTTCCAACTCCAAGCTGTATAAACTGGAATGCTTATTGGATTTAAGCACATCCGCTGATGTGTATTTGTGTAATGAGGGAGGGTGTGTCCTAAAGAGATCAACAACCTATATCAAGGTATATAATTATTAGGCAGCTTCTGTTCCTCATGCAAAATGGGCCAAAAAAGAGATTTAACTGACTCAGAAAAAAGTCGAAAATTTTAAAAAGTCTTCCAGAGAGATGCAGCACTCTTGACATTGCTAAGAACCAAACATTTTGTTGCAAATAGTCAACAGGTTTGCAAGAAACGTCTTAAGAAAAAAGATGCAAATTAACTGCCAAAGATTTGAGAAGACTCAAACGTGAAGCTACTAGGAACCCATTATCCTCCAGTGCTGTCATATTCCAGAACTGCAACCCACCTGGAGTGCCCAGAAGTACAAGGTGTTCAGTGCTCAGAGACATGGCCAAGGCAAGTAGTGATAGACCAATTTTATCGGCCGGCCGATATATTGGGCCGATATTTGCGTTTTTACATGTATTGGTCAAGACTGGGCTAATAAATATCTGAAAACCAATTTTTCTAAGGTTTTATGGACTGATGAGATGAGAGTGACTCTTGACAGACAAGATGGATGGGCCGTGGCTTGATCACTAATGGGCACAGAGCTCCACTTCAACTCAGATGCCAGCAAGGTGGTGGGGTAGTGGCCCATAGCTGGTATTATTAAAGATGAGCTAGTTGGACCTTTTTGGGTTGAAGATGGACTCAAAACCAACTCCCAAACATACTGCCACTTTCTTCAAGCAGTGGTACAGGAAAAAGTCTGCATCTTTCAAGAAGACCATGACTTTTATGGAGGACAATGCTCCATCGCATGCATCAGAGTACTACACTGTGTGGCTAGCCAGTAAAGGCCTTAAAGATAAAAGAATAATGACATGGTCCCCATCCTCACCTGACCTAAATCCTATTGAGAATATGTGATCCCTTCTAAAACGATCAATTTACGGTAAAGGAAAACAGTACACCTCTTTGAACAGTGTCTAGGAGTCTGTGGTTGCTGCTGCACGAAAGTTTGATTGTCAACAGATCAAGAAACTGACACTCCCTGAATGGAAGGCTTATGACTGTTATTGAAAAGAAGGGTGGCTATATTGGTCACTGATTTGTTTTGAAATGTCAAAAAATAATTATTTGTACATGTTTAGTTGTTTGTTTATTATTCTCACTTTAAAGCTACACTGTGTATTTCTTTGAGTGGATTCTTAGCAAAAAACCCTTTGTTCTTTCACAAATATGTGCTCATTCATGTGTAGTTACTTCCATCTAATAATCAAAGTATTTTTGTAGGTGTAGAATCTTCCATTCACAATATATACAATGGTGCCGCTCGAATTGCGGCAGCCATGTTACGCCTCCATCTTTAAAATACATTAGCCAAAGAGGGACATACCTGGAAATTCAAGCTCGGCCATTCGCTCTTTTACACAAGTGGCACCGTGACGAATGCCAGGGGGAGATTACTCACGACTGCCGGGAAATTTCAAAGTCTGTTGAAGACGTAAGATCATGCCTGTTCTCGAGGACATGTAATAGTAGTGCTGGCTCAAGCTGTAAAGTAGGCAAGAACGTTCGCCTGGAAACACAAACTTGGATTTTTCGTTTCAAAATAATAGCGCTCGTGGTTAATTGCAATAGTCATAGTTATTCATGTTTTGCTAAAATTAGTATTCTGTTTGAATAAAACAGACTCTAGTGAATGTTTTTCAAATGTAATCGTGTTTTCACATGAGACACTGACAATATATTCAATCAAATTGTGTGTAAAACATATTTGTTACTTTTATTAATAAAACATGGTAAATTATTATTTTTGCTATCACATGCTCTTATTGTTTCTTTACACACAATACAATTGCATTTGTTTATAATTCACGGGCTATGTAGTGAATTAACAATGATTATTGCAATGCATCAAAACGAGCGCTATTGTTTTGAAAGAAAAAACGAATATCCAGGTTCACGTTGCTGGTATGATGACGCAAAGGGCTTCAGTTGCTTGTCATATACATTTTCACCAGTAGATGGGAGCAGATCTTACACAATGCAGCTTTAACAGATGAAAATCTACAAGTGAGATGGGAAACTTTTAATTTTAGATTTAGTTCCCTAATTATTCTGCACACTAATATTTGCTCAACAATTGTGCACACAGATATTCTCTAAAGACAAGACCTCACCTCACTTTTACCTTCTTAACTATTCAGGTTTGAGGAGTATTTACATTTCATTTTGGTTGACATGGAGCACTGTAGTTTCGCAACAATAAAGTTAATCCTAAACAATACTTGCCTAAAAATTGTGCACAGTGTGTGTGTATATATATATATATAGTTAAGAGTGAGTGATGCTCTAGAGATTAAAGAGCTTAGGTAAGGTGTAACAAGGGCCATCCGACTAGTGTTAGAGGTTGCAGTGGTGGGTGTTATATGGAGCATTGGTGACCAAACGGATGGCGCTGTGGTATACTATGAGAAACATCTATATACTATGGTAAACTATGTAATTTCCTAATGAGAGAGTTAGAGGCAATTATTAATGAGAAAAAGGGGTGAATACTTATGCAATACAGTTATAATTTTCTGTTTTATATTTGAAATTAATTTAGAACTAGTTCCAGAGTTTGTAACTTTGGCAATATGGACATGTTATGATTATCAGTGGCAAAAACATAAATCTATTATGTGTTAACAACAACGTGAAAAACGTCCAAGGTGGGGTAAATGTTTTTGAAAGCTACTGTATCAGGGACACAAAATATAGTATCTGGCTCTTCATCTATCTATCTATCTATAGCCCCTGAAGGTCAGACTTTGACAGGGAAGATAGCTGCAGAACCTTTGAAGCCTTTCAAATGGGCCATTACTGAGTATAACCACTGTGAGTGTGTAGTCCAATGCACAAGTTCATAATGGTTGCAGATAAAATGGACTCATACTGTAAAATGCTAGACTAATAGAGTTTGGAAAACGAACACGGAGACTGCAATTTCTGTTTGACTTATTTTGCCCGCCTCGTCTGGGTTTTTATTTCTGTATATTTTATACAGTTCCAGTGACACGTTTGGCCCGTGTCCTAGGTAAAACATACAACTATGGAAGATGCATTTTGTCAGCTGGCGCAGGTGGCTGCCCGACAGCAGCAACTAGCCAACCAGCTTGGCATTTCCCTGCAGGCTGCCAACACTCACCTGGTCAACCTGGAGGAAGAGCATCAAGCATTCGAGTTTACACCCCGACCCCACCCAGAAGACCCGTGAACATCTGCCTCCCACATTAGGAAACTTACACCCCACAATGATATCGAGGCATATCTGCATGCATTTGAGCTGCTGGCAAAGAGGGAAGGGTGGTGACAGGAAAAGTGGGCCGCAAACTGGGACCATTTCTTAGGGGGTAGGCTCAACAGGCATATTACGCTTTGCTTATTCAGGATTCACATCATAATCTCACACTAAAGAAAGAGATCCTCGTCCGTTTGGGCCAGACCGGTAGCCGGCAGCCACCAGTTTCATGACTCATGCTTCGGAAGGTCACTAATGAAGACGGATGCTTCTGTATGTGTTATTAACAGTGTGTGAGATACCCCAAGCCTCCACGGGGTTCTCACCGTTTGAGCTGTGGTACGGCCAATTGACCCGACGCCTGCTAGACATCGCTAAAGAGACCTAAAACAGAAGCCCTCTCCTCACCACACTGTGATGAAATGCAGGATTGGAGGGAATAGGTCTTACCTATTGTCCGCCAGAACATGGAGGAAGCCCAACACCATCAACGACAGACAAAGTACCTCCCCGCCAGGTCGAGGAGTTCCAACCTGTGGGTAAAATACCTGCCCTCATACCCACAATCGCTTGTAAATTCTTAGCCACCTGACCAGGCCCCTATACCATCCAGGAGAAAGTTGGCCCCGTGAATTTTAAGGTCACTCAGCCAGGTCGGAGGCATTGGGAGAAAATATATCATGTCAACCTCTTAAAGAAATGTCACGAAAACCCTGTGTCCCAGGGGAGGATGGATGTCTCCATGGGACCTGACCTGGCCCCTTACCAATGTCAGGAGCTAAAAGAACTGTTGGACCAGTTCTCACAGGTATTCTCCATGTTACCTGGTCAAACACATGTAATCCAACACCATATACATATGGAACCACATGTGCCAGATCAATATTACAGAAGAATCATACAGCCCCTGGTCCAATCTGGTGAAGTTGGTACCTTAACCTGATGGCACATTACGATTCTGAAATGACTTCCACCAGCTGAAGGAGGAATTCCGATTTGACAGCTACCCCATGTCAAGAGTAGATGACCTGATGGAACATCTGAGCAGGGCCAACTTCATCTCCATGCCAGACCTCAATTGGCCTCCTCAGCTTGAGCCAAATCAGCATTCAGCATCCCCAGTTGCCACTAGCATTATTGGGTTCTGCCCTTCGGACTCCGTGGGGTTCCTGCCACTTGTCAACGCCTCGTAAATATATCCTGCTGAGGCCCCCACCCTATGCCACTGCCTACCCGGACGACATAGTCATCCATGCAAGTAGCTGGAGCGATCACCAAGGGCGCCTCTGGTAAATGCTGGAGGAACTTTTATGCGCCAGGCTAATGGCTAACCCAAAGAAGTGCAAACTAGGGCTATCAGAAGCCAAATATCTGGGCTATTAGATTGGGCGGGGCCTGCTAAAACCCCATCAACAAAAAGTGGTGGCAGTCCAGCAATTCCCTCAACCCGTCACCACAACCCAGGTACGTGCCTTCTTGGGGTTGGCGGGGTACGATTGACAATTCATCCATCAATTCTCTTGTATAGCTGCTCCTCTCTTAGATATATTAAATAAGAGACAACCAGAGCGAGTGACGTTGTCACCTGATGCAGACCGGGCCTTCCAGCAGCTGAAAACTGACCTGACCACTGAGCCTGTTCTGCTCACACCGGACTTCAACCTCCCCTTCACCCTGCTGACGGACGCATCGAAAATGGGCCTTGGTGCGGTAGCATCACCTCTAGTTCGTCACTACACTAACAGAGCCTCAGGACCCTGGACAGCACCGCTGAGAAAAACACCAGGGCCCACAGAAAATCAGCACAGGAGACAGAGGAAAGCAGCAAGAAAAGGGTACAGATCTTTAATATTATCTTTTTTATTTAGTGTGGTTGTCCTCCCTCTACACATTAATACAGATGCCGAAAATGATTAATGACAAATTGATAAAGAAAGAGAAAGAGCAAGCAATCAGACTGGGCCATACCAAGTGATGGAAGAGAGCCAGCTGGTCAAGCAGCTGACATCCTGCCAACCAAGTACAGAGCCCACCTGTAAAATATAGTGGGACTTTCGTTGAACAAAACGTTTTTAGTTGCTTCTTTGTTAAGTAACCGCCGTTTCGGCTAGCAAACTACTCCCATCCCTCTGATCTCTGCTCATTACACATCTTGATTGTTTCTTTCCAATCCATTGTGGTGGCAGAGAGCAAGCCAAAATGATGACAATTGTGTCACTGTCCAAATAGTTTTGGAACTTGCGGTATTGGGCCTAATAAAGACCAAGGCAAAGGAGTTTCTTGGCTGGAAAGGGTTCTCTTTACCCTTGGGAATTCACAAATAGAGCTACCTTGATAATATTTGGAGCCTTCTTGAAATAGACTATTCTTTCTTCTGGCAAGACGTCTAAATAGCTTGCTGGCATGGAAGTGGATGTAACTGTGGTTTTAGAGACTTTCAACCAAACTGCAATTCTCTAACTGTGAACATTGGACAGTGTATTTGTACCCTTTGAACACTTTCATGCTTTTTGCATGCAGATTATTCCGTCTCTTATTGCCTTAATATTAGGGTGTGGTATTTTCAGGCATTATTTTTTATAAGCATTGCCTAATTTATGTATGTCGACAACTTTTGTGTCATGTAATTTTGTGTTGTTTGTCCTTGCCCCTGTGCAAAACATACAGTGCCTTGCAAAAGCATTCAGTGATACATTTTTTCATGAATTTTGTTCTTTTTACGATTTTATGAAAATTTGTTCTTTTTACGATTTTATTTGAAAAAAGTATCACTTCATTTTTGTAAAGTGACAATAATTTTATGTTGGGAAATTGGTCAGGCTGTGAGTCCTGAAAATGATTTGAGAAAAGGGCACACACTAATATCCAAGAGATTGTATTGCAAAATGAACAGAGTTGTGATGAGCCACTTGCATCACACAGCCTGGGCACTGCCAAAAAAATGTGCTCAAACATGGAGACTTTCTATCTAGACAGAAAAGCCACAGAGGCCAACAATCACTTTGACTGAGGTGCAGAGTTCGGTTCAGAGTAATGGTGCACCCAGTAACCATTTCAAGTGCTTTACATAAAACTGGCCTACATTGGAAAGTGTTAAGAAATAAGCTGAAAATTCCAAAAAATACCACCTGAATGCATGAGTGGACCAGCTGTGATGTGGGAACGGCTTTGTGGTCAGTCAAGTCTAAGATAAACCTTTCTGGACAAAATGTTGCAAAAAGGGTCTACAGTATATGTGCGCAAACCAAACACACACACATGCCCAAATTTTACGTATAATTATTTTAATTATTTTATATATACAGTATCTCACAAGAGTGAGTACACCCCTCACATTTTTGTAAATATTTGATTATAACTTTTCATGTGACATCACGGAAGAAATAACACTTTGCTATAAAGTAAAGCAGTAAGTGTACAGCTTGCATAACAGTGTAAATTTGATGTCCCCTCAACATAACTCAACACACAGCCATTAAGGTCTAAACTGCTGGCAACAAAAGTGAGTACACCCCTAAGTGAAAATGTCCAAATTGGGCCCAATTAGACATTTTCCCTCCTCGGTGTCATGTGACTCGTTAGTGTTACAAGATCTCAGGTGTGAATGGGGAGCAGGTGTTAAATTTGGTGTTATCGCTCTCACACTCCCTCATACTGGTCACTGGAAGTTCAACATGACACCTCATGGCAAAGAACACTCTGAGGATCTGAAAAAAAAGATTGTTGCTTTACATAAAGATGGCCTGGGCTATAAGAAGATTGCCAAGACCCTGAAACTGAGCAGGCAGCACAATGGCCAAGCCCATACAGAGGTTTAACAGGACAGGTTCCACTCAGAACAGGCCTCGCCATGGTCGACCAAAGAATTTGAGTGCACGTGCTCAGCGTCATATCCAGATGTTGTCTTTGGGAAATAGACAAATGAGTGCTTCCAGCATTGCTGCAGAGGTTGAAGGGGTGGGGGGTCAGCCTGTCAGTGCTCAGACCATACGCTGCACACTGCATCAAATTAGTCTGCATGGCTGTTGTCCCAGAAGGAAGATAAACATATTTGTTTCAGATGGTGTCAAGAATGTGTGGAGGCAACCAGGTGAGGAGTACAAAGACAAGTGTGTCTTGCCTACAGTCAAGCATGGTGGTGACAGTGTCATGGTCTGGGCCTGCATGAGTGCTGCCGGCACTGGGGAGCTACAGTTCATTGAGGGAACCATGAATACCAACATGTACTGTGACAATATTCCAACATAATAACGACCCCAAACACACATCAAAGATGACCACTGCCTTGCTAAAGAAGCTGAGGGTAAAGGTGATGGACTGGCAACGTGTGTCTCCAGACCTAAACCCTATTGAACATCTGTGGGGCATCCTTAAACAGAAGGTGGAGGAGTGCAAGTTCTTTAACATCCACCAGCTCTGTGACGTCGTTATAGAGGAGTGGAAGAGGACTCCAGTGGCAACCTGTGAAGCTCTGGTGAACTCCATGCCCAAGAGGGTTAAGGCAGTGCTGAAAAATAATGGTGGCCATACAAAATATTGACACTGGGACCAATTTGGACATTTTCACTTAGGGGTGTATTCACTTTTGTTGCCAGAGTTTTAGACCTTAAAGACTTTATTTTGAGGGGACAGCAAATTTACACTGTTATACAAGCTGTACACTCACTAAGTTACATTGTACCAAAGTGTCATTTCTTCAGTGTTGTCACATTAAAAGTTATAATCAAATATTTACAAAAATGTAAGGGGTGTACTCACGTTTGTCAGATACTGTACATGTTAATTAAAATATACACATTATTATTTTGTCCATAATATGCATTTTTCTAGTTAGAGATTGTGAAATCTCAATTTTGCTATTCTACTATTTTCTATATTTTGTATTATTTAAAGAGCAATGTGCAGGTTGAATTTATTACTGAATTAATACTTAATGTTGTCAGAACAGGTCTTTTAAAAACACAAGTAGAAATTGCTACAGTATGTAACACAAAACCTTAAGCACGATTTTGATAAAAATGTGCCCATTAAAATCCAGGCTCGGTCTCGCTAGCAACGCGTCATATGACGTAAGCAGAGGCAAATACGAGCCTGCGCTCTGCTCTCTCATCGTGGATGTCTATGTAGTTAGAGCAGTGGTGAGAGACAGAGTGATATATAGAGAAAGATTTACAGTAGCCATAATGGTAAGAGCTTGTTTTCCTCATTACCCTCCATAGTAATATATAGAGAAAGTTTTACAGTAGCCATAATGGTAAGAGCTCGGTTTCCTCATAATCGTCCATAGTAATTTGAGCATGAACTTGACCAAACTCCCTTGTGTTACGTCACATCCGGTCTGTGGTTTATAGATGCAGATGTTATTTTTAATCACAATTTTATCTCTAAATATCGTTTTTGGCAGTTATAGATTCTCCAATCTAGTTGTTTATCATTAATGTACACTATGCTATATTGCGGTGTCCAACCTGCACATTGCTCTTTAAGTTGATGTTTTCAACCACTGGATCCAGAAAGGTAGTTCCTAACGTTTAATAGTAAAAAAAGGTTTTAGTATTTTTTTGGTAGTTTTCGAAAAAGTTACATAGTGCAGGTTTAATCAAGAATGCGTGGAACTGTCATGACTGTAGAATCGCATGGTGTGAATGTGGAATGAAGACAAGCGCAAAGGTTTTAGGCCAAAACAAACTGGATATTAATCCGTAAAGACTTGTGGAAATAAATAAAGCTTGAGGGGCAAAGCAGACATAATACTTCTCTAATACAATATAATTTGAGAAAACATGACATCTACACACTCAACCCTTATATGGAACACGTACCTGACAGCAAGACACGCAAAAATAACCCACAACTTCAAACCAAACTTAAACAAACATTATAATTGATGAATAGAATCAGCTGTATAAGTGATTAGAGTATAAGCTGTAGAGTGATTAAGGCAATATATTGGACAACAAAACCCATGTGACTAAATTATATTTAGCACTGGAAAACCACAATATAAATAATGCACACCAGACAGACACCAAAACAACAGCACATACAGGGGAGCAACTGAAAAAACATGTCAGGTCACGATAGTGGAGACCCTTACAGGTTAATACTGCAAGAGAACCTGTTTCGGTCCACAAAACGTTGATGCTTGAAGGAAAATGCATATTTCAGCAGGAAAGTTATACCAAGCTCAAGGCCAAAACAACTGGTGTGGTTTAAGAATAAAAAGGTATATAACCATGGCCTGGTTAAAGTCTTAATATGAATCCTAATAGCAATATATTATTAGTTTATAGACTGCAGTTTACATTAATATGAAATGTTGTCAACACACTTGTGTTGTGGTAGGCCTCAATGGAAATTAGACATGAGTCTCCCACTGACAAAGAGAAACTTAAACTAGAGTTGAAATTCAGCTTTAAAGAACGCACATGGCAAACATCTCAGCCTAGTCTCTGGCTATGCGAACCCAGGGGTGGTTATGCAAGGGTGTCATTGATCCACAAATATGACTGGACAACCATGGGTTACCTGGAAAATGCCAGAAACTGCAGCAGGAGTATATTGCCCTGTAGAGGATCTGCCTCCTCTTTATGAGGGTCAAAGTTCACTGGTTCCATTGGGTCCAGAACTTCAGCCACAAGCCCCCTGTGGTCTGTGATGTTGGGAAAACCAGCCGAGTAGAGGTGTGCCTGGGAGGTTCTGGAACTCATAAAAGAAGATCTGCAAAATAAGAACAGATGGAGGGGAGATCTAAAATAACATCCTATTTTGATATACTATAATGCACTACTTTTGGCAAGAAACAAAATTAAGGTAACTCTCAAATCACACATCAGGTCTCAATGTAAGAAAAATATTATAGATAGAAATCTTTACTGTACATTGTGTCATTCATTTAGAACAAAATTATGTAACAACAGTCAATGAAAACCATGTAATAGGCCGTCTCCTTCTGGTAACTCCTCCATGGTCTTGAACTGTACTGTGAGACACAGCAAACCTTTTGACGGCACGTAGGGATGTGCCATCCTGAAAGAACTAGTCTACCTGTGCAACCTGAATGGGTTGCAGGAACCTCCTCATGCTACCAGTATTGACAAGGTCACTAGCAAAATGCTATATTGAAGAAGAATAAAGATAAGGAGAGTGCAAATGTCTGTGGCCACCACCTGCAAAACAATTCGCTCTTTGGAGGTTGTCTTGCTGTTGCCTTTCCAGTGTACCTGTTGTAACTTTCATTTGCACCAAAACAGGTGACACTGAGTAACAATTGCTTATGCTTCCTAACTGAACAAATTGATATCCCTGAAGTTTAATTGACTTGGTGTTATACTGTGATGGTTGTGTGTTCCCTTTTTTTTGCAGTGTACTGTACAGTATATACTAGGCAATAGGGTGCACTGTAGAATGCAAGCACAGCTTTTGGAATAGTTGCTAGAAATTATTACCAGAAGCATGTTGTTTCCCTGGAAAGTCCCAGGGATAATCCCAAGGGATTTTCTGAAGAAGGTATTTGGATGTTGTGTCATATTCCTCTAAAGGTTTCTGTTTAGCTCCCAGTATGCAAAAGTTTGGGCATGCCAAATTTCCGCACTATTTAATACAGGATTATGATTTATTTGCATTCATTATAGATACAAAATAATTTTGGCTCTGGAACTCCTCTACCCACAGAATGGTTTCTGCTGTTGTTTCTATCTCTGAACAGGGTGGTGATGCCAATTATTTGTATTTGTTTAGTTAACTGTTGTATTCAACCAAGTAAGTAGATTAAGAACTAATTCTCATTTACAGCAACAAACTGAGTGGAATGTTATCGGGGAAGGAGGAGCAATTAAGCTTTAATCTTGGCAGTTGTGAGATTAGAACCATGGACCTTTCTGGCACCAGACAGATTCCCTATGTTAGGTCCCATAACCACCTTGCCACAAATATCTTATTAATTGTCCCTTCATATTTTGAATGACAACTTGACTGCCAAATCTTGGGATGAATTACTCTTCAACAAAAATCTATTATCTTTGTCAATAGAGCAGTATAATGTGCGGTATAGTGCGGTATAATATATTATATTATAATATATTATATATAATATATTGAGTATGATATAATGTATAATGGAATATTCCAGAAAAATTCCAATTAAGTTTATTTGCTAATACTGATAATTGCTAAGGTCTTGTTGGAGAATGCTTGAAAATGAACAATTCCTATGGCAACATTTTCTTTAATTTTCTTCTTTTTTGCACATCAGAGCAGCAGACACACGGATGGCTTAGTAGATAGCGGGACAGTAGGGCATTGTGGTGTCACAGATCACTTGAAGGCATATTATAATACAAGATGAGCACTTGAGGAATGTTCAAAACCAAGGTGCAAGGAATTTGACAGCCTTTTATCAGATGATTTACAACTGCAGGTGTCAACCGCAAATGCCATCGGAGTCCGCTCATGTATGAGTGGCTAATCCTGGTTGTAAAATAGTAGAAAGAGACAACTGTAGTTTGGAAGTGCATTAACGTCAATAGAGCGCTTTCAATGACACAACACCACTTCAGATACATTACTAGCAGGGTCACAGAATATTCGTTTTTTTTATTAGGTTCTGCTGTTCATACAATGTTTTCTTGTCTCATCATTTTAATGTCAATTCTAAGGACTTTAAGGAACCCATCTGTTCTTTAACGGTTAACCTGTAGGAATTCTGAAAGACATGAAAAGCAGTCAACAGAACCTTGTGTGAAAGCAATAGCAATGACGGGGACACAAGCTCCTGGACAGTCCTCACCTGTGTGTGGTGTGCGTTCCCATTGTGATGACAGGGGCATGGACAGGGGTGAATGCTAGCTCGTGGAGCTCTGAGGGGTCTTCGCAGGCCATGGCTGACCCAGAGAGGCTATCACCAGGGGACACGTTGTAGTCTACCTCTAGGTGGGAAATATTGCTGACAGCTGGGCGCTCCTGCCATAAAAAGCGAGAGAGGCCAAGAGAGGGAAAAAGAGGGAACATAATAAAACAAGGATAGGGTGCCTTATCAGACAAGAACAGATTTGACACCCTGACAACACAATATTTCCTACATTTATTAGATGGAGGCTGGATGTCAATTAAACGCCCTCTTCATTGATGTGCATACAGTGCATGTATAGTGCTTGTAATATAATTGAATAGGATCTCTATGACCCTATTCCACATTAGGTACACCAATTCCTATTCATGTATATTTTACCACAGGAGGACATTTATCTGTGTGGTTATGTGTTTTTAGCTGTGTTGTTATAGGATGACAACATTTGTAACAGTTTGTCACTTCGTACAGTAATCAAGGTCACCCTATAATTACCTCATTGAAGTTAGAAATTTTCTAACATTAGTTTCTCCCCTGGTTGATATTATAATTGTGATCTATGATGTGAATTTAAGTTGCTCTCCAGTATTCTGTTTAAAGTCTGGTTTCCCACTACTGTTCAGATCACATGATTTACGTAACCAATCGATCGTCTTCATTAGTTATCCAGCTGCATTCACTCCACCAATTAGCCATGATTCAAGTGTTTTGTAGCTGTTGATTATCATCGCTGTTGTTTGTTACGTTTCAGTCTGTTTCAATGTGAGGAAAGTATATTTACTAGTTCTGTTTTGCCCATTTAGGCGTAGTTCTTTGTATAAGTGTTTTCGAATTAAGATATGTTTGATTTTTCATCATTCCTTTGCGTGTCTCCACACCTGCTCACTACACCAATGGCTTTTTATGACTCATGTTTAATATTGTGTTCAACAAATTAAAAGCAAAATAAAAATGCATAAAAAAATACTGAAATGAAAAGTTATCATTATGAACAAATACTATTAAAAACAGTAAACAGTGACAAACAAACATCACTATTTGTTGTGACCACCCTTTGCCTTAAAAACTGCATGATTTTGTTAGGTAATGATAATAATAATAATGAATTCAACTTATATAGCGCTTTTCTTCCAAGGAACTCAAAGTGCATTACACAGTGAGGGGGAAAGCCCACCTCATCCACCACCAATGTGTAGCACCCACTTGGGTGATGCACGGCAGACATTTTGTGCCAGAATGCTCACCACTCATCAGCTATCAGGTAGAGATGTGAGTAGCTATATATGCCAATTAGGAAGAAGGGGGATTATTAGATGGCCATGATAAAAGTGAGAGACCTGGCTGGGAATTTGGCCATGACACCGGGGTTAACAGCCCTACTCTTACGATAAGTGCCATGGGATTTTTAATGACCACCGAGAGTCAGGACACCCGTTTTAACGTTCCATCCAAAAGACGGCACCCTACACAGGGCAGATGTCCCCATCTCTGCCATGGGGCATTGGAAATGATCTTTAGACCAGAGGGAAGAGTGCCCCCTACTGGCCCTCCAACACCACTTCTAGCAGCACTGGTCTCCCATCCAGGGATTAACCAGGCCCAACCTGCTTAGATTTAGAAGCAAACCAGCAGGGCAATACAGGGCTCTATGCTGCTGGCTAAAGGTACACTGTTGTGCAGTTCTATAATAAAATCAGCTTAGAGATTGTTCCTAGCATCTTGCAGAACTTGCCACACTTCTACTGACTGTCTTTCTCACTTGCTCCTGTATCTCTAAGTAATCCCAGACAGTCTCTATGATGTTGAGCTCAGGCCTCTGTGGAGCCCATACCATCTGTTACAGAAGTCATTGTTCTTCTTTTCGCTAAAGATAGTCCTTCATGGCCTTGGCAGTGTTTTTCGGGTCATTGTCCTGCTGTGACATAAAGTTGTGAGCGATCAGATGCTTCCCTGATGGTATTTGCATGCTGGATCTACTTCTGAATAAGACTTTTGAAAAGGTTACTTGTTGTTTGTTACATTTAAAGGCAGGCTTAGTACCAGTATGTGCAAAATAATATCACTAGTATTGATTTCGGATTTAATCTCTCAGGAACATTCTTTGCTTTTGACTTACAACGATGGAATTAATGGAGTTATTTACACTATTTTTCTTAATTTCACAATTTTCTGTTTAAGGTTGTTTCTCAGCTAATCTATGTGACAACATAGGGTTAAAATGTACAATAATCAAAAAAATGATGTATCTAAGTGTGATTATGGCCATCTATTGTCATGCATGTACAGATGTTTAAAACTACAAATTACTTAATTTTACACCACAGGGCCTCAACAATTTTTAAGAGGCCTGGGTTCGATGGTTATCTAATTAATACAATAGAGACTCATTAACTTAAAGGGGCCTACATTGGGTCTATGCTGTCATAGCAAACACAAGCGGTGCTTCAAATTTGTGGACCATCAAACAAGTAACGCAACGCAAGCAGCTACATCTGCAAATTTACCAGTAACATTTGTAGTGCTGAGGAGTTTGTTTTCCAAATACTATAAAAACTGTGGAAGTATTTACTCTGCCAAACATGCTATAGTGTATTATATCTAGTAGATATAATACACTACTGGGTGAATTTCCATGCCAGTTGAAAGGCAACAATGCCATTGTCAAAAACAAGGTGTTCATAGTTTGTGCCTTGAAAACATAACATTGAGGGTCTTTCAGGATGACAATGACAACAAACATATCAAAAGCACTGGCTAAAGAAGAAACACTGGACTGTTCTAAAGTGACCAGCAATGAGTCTATATCTTTATTCCACAGAAAATATATGGCATGAGCTGTATTCGGCAGGGTGGTGGACTGGTAAAACATTGCAGAACTGGAGTGTTATGCAGCTAAACAGTGGGCCACGTTGCCAGTAGACAACTGCAGGAAGCTTACTGGTGGATACAAAAGCCATTTAACTGCAGTTATCTTTGCCAAAGGATGTGCAAACAAACATTAGCTATTGGGTGCCAATCCTTTCATCCATCCCATTTAAGATTATGTTGTGATACTTACGTTTCAGTAAGACACACTTATGAATTGTATTGTATTTTTTGCTGCAACTGTACATAGAAGAAAAAGCCAGGTGTATTCTGTATAGTCAACACCATGTGATGTAGGAAAGGCATATAGCATTCTGCATTGTGTTCAATGTCAAAATGGTAATTCAAAGTGTGAATAGAACGCATTTGTAGTGTGCTCAGTATGTTTAATACAAATCCCTGAAGAGACTGATTAAATATTTTTCCAGATGAAAAACCCTAGCTTGTAAAGAATTGGACACATTGACAAATTGGGATTAGTCTTTTTGCATTGGAGTGAGAGCAGAGTCAAAGAGTATGCTTCTTTTCAGTTTAAATGTAAAAACCTTAGACCAAAAACCTTAAAGCAGTTCAACAAGAAAATATACTCTCAGGTGTGTGTTGTTGTCCACGGGTATGTGTCTGTACATAGCTTTGGTTAAAAAAAGGTTAGTGAGCCTCTGAATTAAAAATGTGTCTGTCCGTGTATCCATGGAGATCTGCATAAATGCGTGTTTGAAAGTGCATTTGCAGAACCATGAAGTAGCCGTGTGTCCATGTATCTGTGTCTTCATGTGTCTGCGATCGAGTAACACTGTGAGTACTCTGCGTGTGTTTGTGTATGTGCCTGCGTGGCAGGGGGTACGGGGGAGGAATCTTACGACATGTGACAGCTGGTGGGCCGATGCCAATGGGGAAGGATAGAGCTGACAGGGAAAAGGCTGTTGCCATGGAGACGCGGCAGTGGAGTGGCTCATGGTCGGGTAGCGTGAAGTAGCTGCCAGCTGAGACATAGAGAGCTAGAAACAACAAGAATTTTCATGAACTATTTATGCATTATTAAAATTATATATATATATATATATATATATATATATATATATATATATATATATATATATATATTATACATCACCTTTATGTAGTAAAGCAAAATTGCATTTGTATGTTACTTTTACTAGTCAAAAGGAGTGTACTATTTCAAAGCATGATGTCATTTTTAGGAGGGGGCTGGCACAGCAGCACAGACATTCATACAGTAGGCTTCTCTAGATGCAGGACATAAAAAGATGAGTGTCATCTCAGGAATGTATGTCAAATTTAAATCCACCAATCATTTCTGATGTGACAAACTGAACTTGACCAGACATCAAAACAAACAAGCTATGACAAAAGGATAATGTCAACATAACAAGGACGTCAACAGTCATGTCGAACTCAGCCCGTACAAAGGCTTTTGTTTCAGTGGAAGAGTAAAATGAGAGCAAGCCATCTCAGTGAGCATCTGACTGCTCTGTTGTTGTCACTCCCATTATGTGTCAGGGCAAACAGGATGGGTTGGAGACTGCTGGCAATGCAGCTCAAGCCCAAGCTGAACGCAACCACTAATTGCCTTCTCTGCATGTTTCCCTGCTCCTGTGTGTGCGCGTGTGTGCGCACGTCTCTCTCTGTGTGTTTTCACACAGAAGCGCCTCGTAGTGTCTGGTGTGTTTCACACCCACAGCGGCAAGCCATAGTGACTCGCAACGCGGGATCATGTGTGTGTCAAGAGTGTGAAGTCGACCTCTCAGCTAACGCTCGTCGTCATATGTCTCTCAGTAAGTGAGAGAAAGGGAATAAGTAAGAGAATGATGCGGAGAGGAAGAGATACAATTGGTGATGAAACAAGGGGAAGACAACCTGAGAGAGAAATAGAAGTGCAAAAGGGAGAGATAAAAACAGAAAGATAAATATATTGTAAAAAAAGAATAGATGATTTTTACAGGAGAAATTTGGAGGGAAACCAAACTGGAAAGTTAAAGTTTCAGCCATGCTCTTACAATCTTTTCATTGGAAATTTTATTATAGAAGCTGATTGTTTCCAAAGTATACAGTCTTCAATAAATGTTTTTCTATAGATTATAAACAACACCATGAAGCAGAGGATGTAACTAGTTAAATTCCCTGGATTAATATGTACAATGCTAAATGAACTTAGCCAACATTTCTTTCTTTCATTACCTTTGTTTCTTACGGTGACACAAGAGACAGTCGTATGCAAACGTTTAGGCACCCCTGACAATATCCATGATTTGTATTTATGGGTGTTTAGATCAGCAATTTCATTTTGATATATCAAATAACTGAAGGACAGTAATATTTCAGTAGTGAAATGTGGTTTATTAAATGAACAGAAAATGTGCAATATGCATCAAAATGAAATTAGACAGGTGCATAAATTTGGGCACCCTAAAAGAAATATCACATCAATATTTAGTTGAGCCTCCTTTAGCGAACATAACAGCCTTTCTATAGCCTGTAATGAGTGTCTGGATTCTCGATTAATGTATTTTGGACTATTTCTCCTTGCAAAACATCTCCAGTTCAGTTAGGTTTGATGGTTGCTGAGCATGGACAGCCCGCTTCAAATCACCCCACAGATTTTCAATGATATTCAGGTCTCTGGACTGGGATGGCAATTCCAGAACATTGCACTTGTTCCTCTGCATAAATGCCAGAGTAGTGTTTTGGGTCATTGTATTGTTGAAATACCCAGCCCTGGCATAACTTCAACTTTGTGAATGATTCCTCTATATTATTCTCAAGTATCTGCTGATATTGAGTGGAATCCATGCATCCCTCAACTCTAACAAGATTCCCAGTACCGGCACTGGCCACACAGCCCCAGAGCATGATGGATCCTCCACCAAATTTTACTGTGGGTAGCAAGTGTGCCTGTGGTCTTTCATTTCCTCACTATGTTCCTCAGTTTTACACTGACAGCTTAAATCTCTGCCATACCTTTTTGTAGCCTTCCCCTAAACCATAATGTTGTAGATAGTTACAGGTATTCAAATTAACAAAATTACAAGGGTGCCCAAATCTATGCACCTGTCTAATTTTGTTTTGATGCATATTGCACATTTTCTGTTAATCCAATGAACCTCATTTTACTACCGACATATTACTGTGTCCTTCAGTTATTTGATAGATCAAAATGAAATTGCTGATCCAAACACCCAATTATTTATAAATTAAAATCATGGAAATTGTCAGGGGTGTCTAAACGTTTGCATGTGACAGTAATGTTTACTTTCATAAGATAGAAGACCTTGGATCAGATGGTTTAAATTGATCTGTCTGAATTGAACTCACTTATCTGAATTTGCATGATTTAACATTTCTCAACCAACATACACAACTGTTCAAAAGTTTACACCACCCGGGGATTGACATGGTTTTAATAGAATTTGATATGTTCATTCACTAAGGTGGCATCAGAAATTGATCAAAAATTATAGTAAAAACATGATTAATTATAGATAAGTTAAAAGAGTTCATCATTAGGACACTGAAGAAATGGCTGGTGAAAAAGTGGCTTTGCCATTATGTTAATAATTATAAATAACTCCAACAGTTATAGACATTTAAAAAATTAGTAATGACAGGTATAAAAAAAATGAACATTTCTTTCCACATTTTTATTCCCTCCCAAGGTACAAGGCAAAATAGAGTTGCACATTAAGTACAAATATTCAGAGTATATGGCAGGTATATAAAACTGTACAATCTGTGCAAAAAGGGTCTAGGACAGAGAGGTACATTAGTTGTAATGTAAAGTGGCAGTGCAAAAATAACACTGTGTAAAATAATGAGTATGGCTAATGAAATGGTAATGTGAAATTATACAAAGACAGCAAAAACCATTCCTTATTTTCCTAGGGTCAAGCCAAAATAAATTAATCCGCCGTGTGTGTGTAGGTGTGTGTGTGCACATATGAATGTATGTACAGTTTCCATGCAATGTGTGGCATATCATTTTATAATATTTAGCTGGACATGTTATGTATTTAAGGTAGAAAAGCAGAACTACGCCCTCATGATATGGTGCCACGTTGCTGGAAAAGAGCTGCATCCATTAGAGGCCCTGGCCCCGTCATTGACAGCCCTATTCAGCCCGAGGGATATAACTCAACACCATAGCTCAACTGGCCCTAGGCTCAGGCAAAGCAACATGCCATCTTGTCTTTTTAAAATCTACTGTCATTGACGGGGACAGGTGATGTCATCATGACATGTAGTAGGTTGGGGTGGACACCTACCTTTCTCAATCAATGAAAGCACAAAACCTAATAATTTAAATAACAGCATTTTCTAAACGCAAAGAACCCCCTCTGCCTAACAGAAAATTCCAAGCTGTAAGAGATAGCAGAATATTAAATTAACTTGCTGGATTTGCTATAGTTTTCACTGATAAAATCTGACTAACTTTATGTAGCTGTACATAATAATGGATTGTTGTGCATTCCTTCCCCAGATGCCTACACAGCTTAAGATAAGATTAATTTGACACCTATAGATTTCAGATTAATTAGCCTCAATGGACATTTTAAGTTGTGTGGAGCTTGCCATGGTATCATGTGAACATGTCTGACCTGCTCTGTGTTCCTTACCTCTGGGCCTTGTGGAGATCCTGGTGGAGACGCTTGCAGGGCACTCCGAATTTGACCTGAAAGAGAAAACATAATCGTATTTATTTGGCTTTTACTGTTTCGGCAACTAGTTTAGTAGAAATAGAAATCTTTAAGGGTATATATTTTAGAACTCTGACAAGCAAATTGACTGTAAGACATACGCGTACTCTGAGGAATACATACAGTATACGTCTACGGCTCCTCCACACACATTTCACATTCCTTCCTATTTTAGATGAGAGAGTTTGGTGAAACATCACTCAGAAGATGACTGCATTATCTTTTACCCACAGTCAGTCTGATTCCTTGGGCTGATGCTTGGGCAAACGCTGGGTAAAACATAAGCAGTGACAAATGAAAGGATTATTGGTCCCACATGCTTCCTCTTTCTCACTCTTATTTTCTCTCTATTTCTCTGAGCTTGGTTTTTCTCTCTTTCTAACCTTATCACTCTCTCATTCTTTATCTGCTCGCCCTGCCTGGCCTTTTCGGAAATGGCTACAGTAGCCTGGGGTGCTTGAGTTTTGTTGTAGCATTTCTCTGCCCTGACTACAGTAAGTGCAGACATGAGGACACAGAACTGCTATTTACTGATTAGTTGTGCTGGAAACGAATCTCATCCATGGCATTCTTTTATCTGTCTTTTGTTGTCACTGCAGACCCCACTGTTTCACATCATTAAGATAATTATCAGTGATCAACTCAGATGTTGACAGCTGAGAAAATCAGCAGACGGTTAATGTGATTGCCTACATGCACACTGCAGCATGTTTTTGCAGCTTTCCGTCAAAATCATTGGAATCCCTTAGAAATAAAAGTCAAACTGATGTACCGGTTTAGTTCTTGTCAACATTATAGGCACCCTTGAGATTTAAGTTCATTATGTACAATAGAGTGCCCTCCAGTAATGTTGGCACCATAGGTACTGTAAATTAGAGCTAAACAAGCTGTGGAAAAAAGGTCATCTTTGTTCATCCTCTTGATATTTCATTCAAAATATGAACAGAAATCGAACAATGAATTGCAGTAAAACAAATATACAGTATGGATGCCACAATAACTGGAACCCCTTCATTTATTACTCTGCCCAACGTCCCTTGCCAACATCTCATTTTGTTCTTCTTCTAATGGTAAAGAAGATGGCAAGGGATCTGAGACCATTCCTCTATTCAGAATTTATCCCTACCCTTGGATTCCAAGGCCCAAGCTTGTGAACTCTCCTTGTGAACTTGGATGGCCATGGCATATCCTTGATTCTCTGGTCTGTGAACCATTTTTGTGTTGATTCGGATGTGTGTTTTTGATCACTGTCCTGCTAGAAGATCCAACCACAACCCAGTTTAAGGTTCCTGGTGCAGGCAGTCCATGATACTGTGCATCCTAACAATTTGTCCAGGTCCTTTGGAAGAAAATCAGCCTCACCGCATCAAAGATTGGTCAACACAATCATAACGGCAATGTAATCAGCTGGCCTGGTAGTTTTTAGTAGCTAGCTGCTTTGGAATGATTGAATCCATCCATGACTGCTTTGTAGTGTTTGTATATTATGGATCAGCTGTGGTAATGACAGATAAAAGTCAGAACCATTTCAAATGTGCAGCTATCTACTATGAAATGTTTCATCCATATGTAAGCGTTTGGTAATGTTTGTTTATTGTGGATCAGTTGTGCTAATGACAGCTAAACAGCAGAACTGTTTCAATTCTCTGACTGTAGAATAGCAGTTCTAGCTACATAAGTACTGGAGTCAATGTTTCTGAGTGCATCTGTTGTTGTATAGATGCAATAATAACTCAAATGTAATCAGATTGCCAATTTGCATTAAATTATAGATTTTTTCATCAGTAAAAAAATGACCAAGTAACTAAAGGATTCACAAACTTTCAAGCACCACTGTATATTCTAGATCATTAACATTTATTTTCAATTGCAAAGCCCTTACACATCATTGCACTTTAATGACCGGGTTGGCTGGCATCTCTAGGCACTCATTGGCCTAGTCATTGGTGTACTTTTTTTAATCGACAGAAATGTGTGGGGTACGCTCTTCGTTCGCAGGGTGTCATTAAGCTCACGGTTCCAAGTGCCTGGACTGAGTTTGGCCAAAGGACCTTTTAAGTGCTCAGGCCATTGGCTTGGAACCCACTACAGGGTCATTTGAATCTTGATGAACCTGTACCGCTTAATGACTTCCAAGTCCCCCGTGAAAGACTGGAGCTAACTCTTTAACCTGTAATTGTTCCTAATATGATGTTGTCATTTTAATCCTGTGATTTTCCTTTGATTATATTGCGTTCTTACATTTGTTTTTTAGAGTACAGTGGAGTAAAGAATCTTTATTATACCCAAGGGGGCAATTTGTTCTGCAGCACAGCAAACATGCAACCGCCAATAGTGCAGACAACACAGAAACACAAAACCTACAATATCGAATTCAAAACCACAACAAATTACTAAAAAATTAATACAATGCTACTAAAGCATATTAAGGAAACTGATCACAATCGGACAAAAAGAGTTGTTTGACCTGTTTGTTTTTAATTTCAGAACCATGTATCTTTGCTCAGAGGGAAGCATAGCAAAGTCCGCAAAAGGGTATAAGGGTGTAAGATCATTCAAATTAACACCAATAATCTTGCTGCTTTTTTGACAATGTTACCCAATCTATTCCTACACTTTAAATTTAGATTACCGAAACAACTAATTATATTTAAAGTTAGCAGGGATTTAATGAAAGATCTATAGCAAATTTCCATCAGCGTTCTATCCACCCTAAAGCTATACAGTTTCCTCAAGAAGCGAACTCAGCTTGTTGGCCAGAAAAAGAACAAGGTATTTATAATGATCAACGAACTCCACTTGATCACCATTGATCACAGTCTGTTTCTCTGAAAATCAATAACCGTGTCCATGGACATTAAGCTTTAGGTAACAGCGGTCACACTATTCAACAAAGTCCTCCACTACTGGGCTTGCCTCATCTTTATTTAGCTGTATTCCTGGTTAAATAAGGGTTTAATACAAAAAATGACATTCAATTTCCTTGCAATGCCTTTGGAAAGATAGTTGTTTCTGATGTACAGGCTATACATGTAGGCATACTACAAGCGAGGAAAAAAAAGTTGATTAATAATAATCTAAGCATTCATAACGTAATACATTTACCCCATTTTTTTCCTGGCCTCATTAATTGTCAAGTTGTATGGAATGGCGGTCAAGGAAAGAGTTCAAGTTCTGTTGCTACTTTCCTGATTAATGCAATGCATGGACTGTGCAAAAGAGCATTCATCATTCATAATACATACATATAGAACTCTGTTTAACGGCGATCATGAATTACTCATGGATACATTTCAAACCTTATGAATAACTAAGTGTCTTACTTTCCTATTTACAAATGACTGGCTGAAGGCGTAGGACCGCAGTGTGAAATGTTTGATGCTCCTCACTCATCGGATAGATCAAATGCAGCCACAGGGCATAAGGCACGAATTACACATATCCGTTTGTAAATGAGCTGATGTATGACTTCCACATGCATTTCTGTGCTAAAGAATAAGGACAAACTGTAGAATTCAAATGAGGGTCATTTATAATTGCTGATGTGTATGGGGGGAAAGCAAAACCTAAGTAATTTGCTATTTTGTAAATCAACATTGCACAGCGATTATGAGAAGAGGGATACCATTTCCTAGGCCACAATCATCAGCCTGGTCAACAATATGCAGAGATGTCTTATCATGCCCAAGTTACTCACACTAGTGTTCTGATACAAGCCCCAAATATTATTTTTCATTGTATCTGTAACCAACATTGATTAGAGCCTAAAAACACTGATTAAATTGAGTTAAGTTAATTCAGGTTACTGATCACACTATTACAGTGTGGCAGTTAGTGGCCATCAAAGGTAGGCATTTACCCACTGAAGTTAGTTACAAACTGCATTCAGGTCAAGAAACTGGTGATGATAATGAGCACACATACTGTAAGCTCCTCTGAGGCGTTTCTGACAGTTGGTGCAGAAATTCTTTGTCACAGTTTGATCAGCTGTTTATGTGGCTGGTCTCCGACGATCAAAATTCTAGGTTATCAGTAAATCTCACACTGTTTAATAATAAAGTATATAATAGAATAGACATAATTATATAGAGAGTAAAACATTAAAGTTGTCACAAATGATACATATATATATGCATCCAATAGTGCTGCAATATAAATACATGTATAGTCTACAGGAAATTCACAACCCTAGTGTTCAGGTCTCAATTCAACTGTTTTCTGAGACAGCAGCAAACAGAAAATAGCGACGTCAGGCTTGTTCAAGGTCGATGGGCCACATTGGGCCGAAGTCTTCTCCATATATTCTGCTTCTTTGTTTTGATCTCCCCTTTATCCAAAGACTCAAATCATGAAGCATTCCAATCATGTAGAGAGCCTGTGGTACCATTAAGATAACACTGGTGGTTGGGAGTTCAATTATGTATGGTAGTGTGAACTTTCAAGCCCTTCTCCAGGGGGTAACTGTGACAGTGAGTGTTTTTCTGAAAAGTGTGCACATTGGTTGGCAAGCAGCATTTTTGGCATTGCAAGTTTTCACAATTTTGATGAACAAAAAACTTGTTTTGGTGAGGAAACAAACAGCAAAAAGGCACAAGTTTGAAGTGATTAAAATCCAGTTCAAAATTACAAATAGGAAATGACATTTAAAAAGGAAATCTCTCCATTACTTAATTCAGAAAATTGACACTGGCTGACAATGTCACAAACAACATATTATTGTTTTAAAAAGGCAAAACATTCTTGTTATTTTAATTCTGAATGGACAGTTTGCCATAATGACATACGCTGCCATGTGAAAAATGGTTGATGACTAGTTTCAGCTTATTGTATAATCTTATTAAAACAATGTCTTATTTTGAAGTTTATTATAATAGGGTTCAAATTCACTAGCTAGTTAACCAACATTGTAACATTGTACCATATACTATTTGTTTGAAATATAAAAAAAACATGTTTGAAGGTCAAAAGTGAATAGCAGCGCTCATTTTGAACATTTTCTTATATATATATAACTGTATATCTGGCTAGTGACATATCAAATAGGAAAATTATTCGATATTTGAGCTGGGCAATTAACACAAAAAGTCCATTAAGATTCCAAAAAGATGATGAAAAGTGGAGCAGAGAAGAACATTTGTGAGCCATTGCTTTAAGCTACATTTACTACTACTACTGCCACACCTCTCGACCCACACCGGCACTCAGTGTCCCGGCCCGGCTACCGGACATTGCCTGTCTAGCCTACTTCGGGTTTCACCCCCTCCAGCCGCAATTCCAGCCCATTCCGATTTCTGCCATGTCACGCTACTAGGATTTGATAGGTCCTGTTCCATGTTGGTCACCCAGGGTTATCCGAATTACGCTGCTCTGTCCCTCCAGGGATCACAACGTCATCGATCACCTTCCAGATGGGTGGCTTTGTGTAGCTTGAGCCGCACATTAGGTGGTGTGTACTGCCACGCCTCCCCCTCCACACCGGTACTCAGCGTCTGTCATTTACCATCACTGGACTTGACATGTCATCCAATTACACAGACCTGGTCTCCATTCCCATCATTATTATGTGTATATAACACCACTCGTTCCCCATGTCATTGTCTGTCATTGTCAATGTCATTGTTTGATGTACTTGTTTGTTTTGTGTACATGCTGTTTGCATGGCTTAGATATATTTCAACCTTGCTTGTTCTCGTTTTTAGTTTTGTGCGCATTTGTGCAGTGATACAATTGTCCATTTTCTAGTACAGTCTCCACTGAACATTGCAAATGCTTCCTGCATCAATAAAAACACATCAACATCCCTAGTAATAGCAACAGTCTTTCTTTACAGACATCACATTTTTGTAGTATTGTATAAATGACATAATGAATAGTATCTCCAATCGGTTCTCATTTTCATTATGTATTTTTTTTACTTTGTTTCACAGTAAAAACAGCCCTTTGATTCTTAGATTAATCACTGTTACAGCCATAGACAGACAGGCCCAGGGATACCACATTGGGCAAAAATAATAGAATAACTAGACTTCCAGCCTAAATTGAGGCATATTCGCCCATTTCCACGTCGGCCACAATATCTCCTGCACTGGCAACATTTCAACTTTAAAGTCAATCCAGCCTACTGACTGTTTTCAAGACGTTCATCTTCATGCAATTATTACATTAACACTAGCAAAGCAAAGCCTTTTTGGATGAATTATTAATTTTGACTCCAACTTTCAAAACAAGTTAAAATAAATATATAATATACAGTATGCCCTCTTACAAATGGTTGACACCAGTTTTGTTGTGATATTACAATTCTGCAAAAACAGTGTGCTATATACTAGACCTGTTTAGGAAAAGACAGAAAGGATGTGGACAAAAATATACCTGAACGTACGATATGTAATTATTCTGCATAAAAAAATCATAAATCACTATACATATGTTTTATATATTTTTTAGTTGTGTACCTACATTATCCCAAATGTTTCCACCAACTTTCAAACCCAGAGAAATGTGTAATGTAATTCGAAGACACGGATGTTTCATTTTGTCACCCATCAATGGTGAAAATATCAACTTTGACTCCTCTAGTTGCTCTAATTTCGGGGGAACCACCAAATGGCATTACATAAAGTGAATAACCGTAACTAAACATAACGTGAATAAAGCTATAATATATTTAACAATACACAGCACCGGCACTAGCTATAGGCAAAATCGTTCGCCTGGCAATACTATATTTGGCAACATGAACTTTGATATTTTGTTTCAAAATAATATCGCTCGTAAGTCATTACAATAATCATGGCTAATTCATTGCATAGATAGGTAATGTGTCCATGTTATGTGTTGCTAAAATTTGTCTATTGTTGGATGAAAAAGACTCTAGTGAATGTTTTCAAATGTACTGGTAATCGTGTTTTCACAAGACACTGACAATATATTAAATCAAATTGTGTGTACAACATAATTGTTTCTGTTTTTGATAAAATGTGTTAAATTATAATTTTTTTGCTATCACTTGCTCTTATTGTTTCTTTACACAAAATACACTTGCATTTGGTTACAATTCACTAGCTTTATAATGATTTAACAATGATTATTGCAATGAATTAAAACGAGTGCTATTGTTTTGAAAAAACAAAAGTCAGAGTTTGGGTTGCTGGCATAACAGTGTTATTGTTTTGATTGAGAAAACCAAAAACTATATATTGTACCTTTAAATAAAAATGTAAAAACATGATGTAATATGACCACTTGTTGATGATTGTGTTAAAAAAGGAGTAATTTCAGAGTGAGTGTATTTTCTGTTTCATTGTTTTTCTGATGATTGCATTTCTACAGGAAAAAGTATATTCCAATTTTTAAAAAATTGAATATTTTTTGTGCTTGTATTCTATTGTGTTTGTCATTGAGGCTAAAGTTCATCTAGAGCTACGGTTATTACATTTTCTTCAGACGATCCTGTACAGTAGGTGGGCTTACATAAACCCTGAGTGTACCTGTAGACGGTGAGGGACGGTTTCTCTGCTGAGCAGCCACCTCCACCGGTCCTACCCTGGTCCTCCTCAGAGACATGTCTGGACTGGACAAGACCTTCTGCAATGACCTGGATGACAGACGCAAACTGACTACATCCCTCTCATCCACTGCCTCCTGGCAAGGTCCAGGAAAACATACAGTATGTGAGAGAGGCAGAATGAGAGAAAGGGAAAGAGAAAAACAGATAGAAAAGAGAAGCATATGAGCATTTGATAAAAAATGTATGTGTTTTTTTTTTTTTTTAATTAAACACATTTAAGACAGACCAAATGTATCCTTTTGGCCAATTTAGAAATCATGTATTTTGTCTCCATCTCTGTGGTTTTACCTGAGGAAGATTTGGGGTGTTGGGAGAAGACGTGTAGGCCATGACTCCATAAGGGTTGAGAGTATCACTGCCCTGTAGGGTAAATTTCACTTCTTCAGCCGTCAGCGAGTCCCAATCCCGGAAGGGGCACCAAACACCCCAGCGGATGCACTGCATGAAGGCTGTCCGAGAGATTTTGGAAGTCGAGGAGACCTGTGGAACCCCAAACAACTCAGACCAGTACAAAAAGAATGAAAAACACTGTTTATGAATTATGGCCATCTATCTGTACAAGTTAATGCCGATTATAACATAACTTACAGAAGAGTAGGTTCAAACATTACAGATGTTAGTATGATAATTAGATGACTGTAGTAATAATAATGATAATTCAGAAGCAGTAAAAAATGTTCAATATCCAAATACAGCCCGGCATCACATTATGACTTATTTGCAGTAAAGAAAGTTGCCATTAGCTTTCTCCACAAATATTGTATCATAAAATCACTACATTGAAACAGCTGAGGAAAATCACTAGCAGCACAGCATTTCCGATTGGCAGCCAATGTACTTAACGTCAGACAAGCTGGAGTCCCAGCAGAATAGGACTAAGACACAATATTCCATAGTAATTGTTGGGCAATGTGGCCATGATTAGGGGTTCTATAACTGAGAATTTATAGAAACCAGAATTCAATTTAGATTTTTCTTGTTCCAAATGTTGTTTGGATTGTTTAGGTGTTGTTTGCTTTCAAACAGCACAGTGATAGTAATTGAATAACCATGGGTACTAAAGGTTATGGATAAGCATTTTTCTTCCAACTTTAATGTACATCTCATCTTTGATGCTTGTGCAGTTAATATTTTAAATGAGTGTTTCGACATACAGTAGGCTGCATATAAAAACAAATGTATCGCAGAAAAGCCAATAGTCAAGGTATGAATGTTAATTTACTCCATTACTCCATTTAATGTTGTTTCAATAATCAAATGTGGCAGTGGGGTCCAAACTGGAACGGTAACATAATAATGATATAACATTGCCAGGTTTCAAGGCTGGGAATTTGTCAAATCTATTTTTAACAACTGCTGATGTTAAAAATACATTTGATACTAACCAACTATAAAGGCTAGTTGCAGATGTTATGCTGCAGTATGTTATGTGCCGGGGGTCTAGGGTCATTCTGTCATCTCTCAGTTCCCACTTAAGTCTCATTGATATGTGATGGGGGACAAGAGACAGTGTATATATTTATTTTTGGGGTCAGAGTTGCATCGAGGTAATCATGACTGTTAACACAGATATGTATCTGTTGGCTACAGATACTGTCACGGTTGTTAGGGCCTGTAAGGGGATAACCGTCCCATGGGGGTTTGGCTCCACCCTGGGGCTAGACATGGAATTGTTAACCCAGTATTCCATTGCACTTTGTTTAATCCACCTTCATTGTTCACAGCTGATCCTTATTGTCAATTAGTGTGTGGGTGTATACATGTTTTTCCATCTGTTCCCTTGTCCTTGATTATATTCGGCCAAGATCCCATATAAGTAGTGTGTGTGTGTGTGTGTGTTTTGAACTATGTTACTATTGATCCTACCTCAACTGATTTACACGACAAGTCTGTTGGGCATATCATATTTTACCACCACACGTTACAGATGCCTCCATTCTAGCGCAGCACAATCCTATCCGACGGGTGACATTTCTTGTACGTATGCAAAGAATTCTGCAATGAAAACTGGATGGAAAGCATTGGTGAATTTAGTGTGAAGAAAGAGTATACAACAGTTGCCGATATTTATTTTTATTTATTTCTCTGTCCTGTTATGTGCAAAAACTTTTTCCCCTCACACTGGTGAATATGCTGGCCTGGACATACAGGAACTAGAACATTCTAACCTCCCAGGAATTGTGTAGTCTTGTGACATAGAGCTGTGTGGCATAACACTCTATGATTACAATGGATGAGCCTCAAGGAAAAACTAGGGGTAAATTGTGCAACAGCTCTAGCTGACAATTCTGCAGTTAGCGTGCCAATTTTGTGCTACCTCAAAACTTGAAAAATGTCCCACATTGTTGTTGTGCAAAAAACTGCAGAGTGACCATTATTTGTCTCCAGCACAACGGTACACCTGTGTAATGATCATCAGCTCCTTGTATGGCGCATCTGTCAGGTGGATGGATTACCCTTGTCAAGAGCAAATGCCTATTAACAGTGATGTAAAAACATTTGTGCACAAAAGATGAAAGAAATAAGCTTTAATGCATGGAAAACTTACGGGATCATTTATTTCAGCTAATGAAACATGGGACCATTATTTTATCAGTATCAGTTTAAACACAATGGTATCATCCCCACCCTTCCCTGTATATTGGCAAAGAAAATAAAAAGGGGATTTACTACTCTGCACCAAACTGTTTAGCCTGGAATAGACAGCAATGTGCATCTACTGCCACACACTGTACATACAACATTATACTTTATACCACATTATATACATTTGGTGGTGTACATACTGTACCGCGTTCAAAATGATTCTGCACATTGGAATTAAGTGTCAAACATTTTTTTTTCAATCAAATTCATGGATGGTATTGGGTTCCTAGGCTCTTTGGATCACTAAAATCAATCTCAGACACCTGTGATAATGAGTTTGCCAGGTGAGCCCAATTAAAGGAAAACTATGTACTTGAGAAGGATGTTCCACATTATTAAGCAGGCCACATGGTTCGGAAAAGCGTCAAATACTGCAATGCCTTAGATAACGTAAACTTAAAGGGATACTTCACCCTACAGCTATCTGGAGGTGCTAGTAGCTTCCCCCAGACATTTGTAGAACAGTGAGATATGTTTTACCCATGCCTGGCTAGTGTAAGAGCAAGATTTTAAATTTCACGGGGTATTTTCACCCGCTGACGTCACCGTGTGAGTCCAATGGACTTTGGAGATAGGAAAAATGAATGTAGGCATGTATTCTGTCGCGAAAATAAGCATCCCTGTTATACTGATCTGGCTTTCAAACCTACTCCTTAAAGCCTCGGTTGTCCTTCATTTTTTAAGATATAGCTTGTCTTTCTGTGACATTTCGATCAGACGTTTTAATGCTAAACAGACGAGGTGGTATGATTTTTTTCATATGTGTAGAACTACAGTGCTGGCTTCCTTATTCCAAGCCCCGCCCACCCGGCACTCTGGATTCTGTGAAACAGTTCGTAATTAAAGTCGCTGGTAACACAATTGCCACTAAACTAGGATTTGCA
>JACXGM010002067.1:37769-49491 GCA_016801145.1 Umbra pygmaea | reverse complement strand
CGTGGAACTCCCACTTTCCCCATGACCCTCCCACGAACGCATATTGAAAGCGCAACTTGTCTGTGGTCGCTAATGTGGCAGGCAATCTGCGATTTTACCCAAGTGCGTCTGGTTTGTAAATAGCCCGCATCGGTTACGTCCGTCTTTGCGACCAATTAGCGCCTGGAAACAGTCGCAAACAGCTTGATAAATCTAGCCCACAGTGTGCTAACCAAAAATAAACAGATTGAATACAAAAACAAAGGACTTCGATAACTTTCAAAGAAGTGATCTAAGTTCATCTCGCAACTACAACCATCTGAAAGACAATGGAAGAACTGAGGTAGAAAATAAGTTGCTTGGTGAATCTCATCCGAACTGAGTGTCAGCCAAAAATAATTATCAGGTCAGCGGTAGCAACGCCTGTTATTTCCTAGAGCGACAAGATTTTGGCATTGAATTGGGCATTGTAATAAACTTTAACTGTCGGTTCCAGCACTGTGTGGTAGGGCAACACCAACGCACAAGGCCAAAAACGCTTTAGACGGTAGGCCACATTGCACAACGAATAATTGACACTAGTCTGTAATACATCAATGCTACCTACAAACCCACTATGATCACTCAATACGGCCCAAACGAGAATAAAAACACAGTAAAATGACCCATGCAAATGATCTAACCATTAACAATAATGGTTTAACCAAGCAAGTTGAATTATAAACAATTATTTCTTGCAGGAATGGCCTGGGAGAAAAAATGAGGATTAACTGTATTACCAGTGTTGGGTAAAGTAGCTTGTACAGTTACATTCCAGTTACTTGCTGAGTTCACAAGTTTTGGAAAGTCCCTAATTAAGACAAAATGATTAGGTAAATGGAGTTTGTGGGCCCTATCTTACACTCAGCGCAATTGACCTTTTACACAAACGCATGTATCATTCCTATCTTACAGCCAACGCAAATGGGACTTGTCCCTCCACAGACACGCATCGGTAAATTAGGGAATGAACTTGCCTTCGTTGGGTGGTTCAGCGAAAAGAAGAGGCGTGTTCCGGCGCAAACATTCCCTGGTGCTATCTTGCAGTCCCCGAAAACAATTCCGCCACTGACCAGGAAAAACCTGGTTTAAAGTCAGTGGCGTGTTATTCATATGCTATTTTAAGGGTGCATGCTTAACCATAATGTAGCGTGTGCACACACTCCTCTCATCTACATAAATGTAGCAGTTCTTTGTTATTGCAATACATAATTAGAAGGAAAAATTTTACCACACGAGGAAGTCATTGTGGTGTGAAAAATAGGTATACATCTAGTGTACACATTTACTCAAATTATTCATAATGAATTATTTGCACTGATATACATCAACCTCAAGGGAACCCATTCAATCAACAAGTATACACACGTAACTTACGATGCTAATAGTAAAATCATCCATGTCTTTACTCAGAATTACTCAGGCTCAAGCCACGACTCATTTATGGCAACTTTGCCATGAGGAATCCCCCCTTGGATGGGTGGCTTTGAAGGGGACAACAGCTATCCGTTAAAGACATGGTTAATGATGACAATTATAATGCCAGCAAGTTCGTAAAATGCTGTTTAATCAAAAACACACACAAACACGCAGTGTACCCTACTTGAACGAACACTTGGCACACTGAAAATGCGCGTCAGGTGTTTGGATAGAACAGGTACACTACTCAAGTCGCAGCATTCTTTGTGGCTTGTTGTTTTACGCAACATTTCCATGAATCATGGATGTGTTGATGACATTAATTAGGAAATATTAGAGGACTTCAGGAGATGATGTTGAAATGCGTGCCAGCCACTTAAATGCCCAGAAATGCAGAACGGGAGTGGAAAGCTTATTTGACCGGAAGAGTAATCTTGGTCTAATGTTAGACTACATTGCAATGCATGCATTAACAATAGATAAACGCTGTTATAATAGCAATCCGTCATGGAACAAGCGCGCCTGCTTTTAAAGGGAATGTGAGATGACGATCTGATTGGTTTATTGCACGTTACGCCCAAACCACACCTATGACTAATGAAGCTACTTTAGACCTACCCATTTTAGATATGCGTCGGGCGGAAGAATAATTTATCCTGCTGGTAAAATAGCAACGGCGCCTGACATCCCACAATGTAACTTGCGTTTCGCGTTTGATACTTGCATTAGAGATCGTTAAAATAGGGCCCCATATCTTACTGGTGACCATGATTGATATTTTCTTTACTCTTTCTATTTGTATTATAGGTTACTTTTAAGATAAGAACTCCATTTACCTGATAATTTTGTCTTACTTAAAACTTGTGAACACAACATGTAACAGGAATGTAACTGAAAAGTAGCTTTACCCAACACTGTGTATTAGCTGTAGTAGCTTTCACATTGGCAGGCAAGGGATTCAAACCAGGTGCCTTTAGGACCCTGGGCAGATGCCCTAACCACTAGGCCACCTAGCTGCCCTAAATGGGACCTAGATTGGTCTAAGTGTATCTTAGTGTACAATCAGTGTAAATGTGTGTTTAGACTTACATGTGTGGACAATTTCTGTAAGGTTTTACTTTTAACATCCAGCAATGTTTACCACTGCTGCAAAATATGTATAGACATCAATCCAATGCGTCTGTTGAATTCAAGGGATTCAACCTTAACTCTCAATGAAAAATAAATGGAGGCTCAAAGGGTTAGTTTAGTGCAGAAATTTTCTCTTACATGGAAACAAAGCAGGGTGAAGCTCTTTGGAGGAGGGAGAAGGGTAAGCGAAAGGGGCCAATTGGGATGTCACAAGAGGAAGAGGAGGTAGGGGAGGGTCTTTATTTTATTCTCCCGCTCTCCAGAATTCACTTATCCCCAAATCCCTTCCTCTGCTGACTGATAACAACAAGAGCAGGCCCAGGGAGCTTAGCGCACTGACAAATCCCATCCTATAGAGCGCGTGCCAATACACTCTGCGCCTGGGCCTGCGTCTACGGGGATTAGGCGGGACTCTTTCCGGGTTTCTTCACAGGCAGGGGTGTTGTGAAATGACTTTAATGTGTTTCATTTGAAATAAACTGCCCAGACACTCGCAAGTTCAATTTTTCGGCTGACCTATCAGCAGGGTGATCCGATGAGGGAAGGAGGCTATGTGTGTCTGTGTACACATTGTCCTTTATGTAATTACAGTACATGTGGTAGTTTGCTTCTTGTCTCATTGAGGCTCTTGTTTTAACATGCACGTTTGATTCTAATAACTGAGCTCTATGCTTAAGTATAATAGAAGTGACAAGCGAAGCACAGTGCCGGGAAAAGCCGCTCGATGAAACAAAGGCTCATGGGGCCACCCCATATTATTGAGAAAGAGGGAAAGTGAGAAAAAAAAATAGCAAAAGGTGGATGGAGAGAAATAGGGAGAGAAGTAGAGAGAAGACAACAGAACAGTGGGTGAGAAAGCAACAGGGATAGAGACAGAGCAAAGCCTGTAGCAAACACCTGGGACGCCACAAAATGGCGGTGTAATCATTTCTGAGGACAAACTCATCGAAACTATCCTTTGCATTACATCCCTTGGGTCAGAGTGCATCAGATCAATTGTGACTCAATGTGTTAAAGAGAGAATTAAAGACGGGGAAAGAGTGTTATTTCTAAAAATGATAAGTGAGGGAGAGAAATATAGATAAATAACAAGAAATATTGAGAGATGAAGTGAGAGTTCTTGTCAAAATTGCACGATGCCAGAAGCTGGATTTGAACCAATGCTGCAGCAGCACATTCCAGTCTGCCGGACAACCCCAGGCCGACAGGCATATAGCTCAAGATGCATATTTGGTAGGGTCACATTTTGCTGCAACTTTAGCTGTATGTACCAGCTTTCCACACAGATTTGCTTCAGGTTATTCAGCTTGGTTAAGTGTGATTGAGATCTAGACATTCACTGGGCCCCCTGTTGGACATAAATTATTTACATTTAATTCACATTTACATTTTCGATATTGAGCAGGTCGAATTTTGCTTTGGCCTTGTGATTGGGTCAGTCCGTCTGGGTTCTCCCAGGCTACCATTAGTCAACACCAAGTCACTGAACTTTGTAGTTCTTTCAAAGTTATTGTTTACCTCTGTGTTGTGTTCTCATAGTTTCCCATTTGTTTAAGTGCTGAGTTTTTATGGACTGGCTTTTCTTTGGTTGGTGTGATGCAGCTGTGCCCCCTGGAAACGCGAAACGCAAGTTACATTGTGGGAGGGTCCCGGGTGCTGTTGCTATTTTACCGGCGGGATAAATTATTCTTGCGCCCAACGCATATCTAAAATGGGTAGGTCTAAAGTAGCTTCATTAGTCATAGGTGTGGTTTGGGCGTAACGTGCAATAAACCAATCAGGTCGTCATCTCACATTCCCTTTAAGAGCAGGCGCGCTTGTTCCATGGCGGATTGCTATAATGGTAATTTTCTATAGATTTTTATTTTTACAAAATTTTAAAATAAAGAAATGTCACAAGACATAGCCTACTTTCCAATGTTTTGGACTCACTCTCATTGAATCACGAGGTTATGAATGCATGGTAATAAGGGGACAACAGCTATCCGTTAAAGACATGGTTAATGTTGACAATTATGATGCCAGCAAGTGCGTAAAGTGCTGTTTAATCAAAAACACACACAAACACGCAGTGTAGCCTACTTGAACGAACATTTGGCACACTGAAAATGCATGTCAGGTGTTTGGATAGAACAGGTACACTACTCAAGTCGCAGCATTCTTTGTGGCTTGTTGTATTTTACGCAACATTTCCATGAATCATGGATGTGTTGATGACATTAATTAGGAAATATTAGAGGAGTTCAGGAGACGTGATGTTGAAATGTGTGCTAGCCACTTAAATGCCCAGAAATGTAGAACGGGAGTGGAAAGCTTATTTGACAGAAGAGTAATCTCGGTCTAATGTTAGACTACAAAAATATTACCATGCATTCATAACCTCGTCATTCCTATCTTACAGCCGACGCATATGGAACTGCTGCATTTATGTAGATGAGAGGAGCAAAGTGTATGCGCGTTGTGCACACGCTACATTATGGTTAAGCATGCGCCCTTAAAATAGCATATGAATAACACGCCACTGACTTTAAACCAGGTTTTTCCTGGTCAGTGGCGGAATTGTTTTCGGGGACTGCAAGATAGCACCAGGGAACGTTTGCGCCGGAACACGCCTCTTCTTTTCACTGAACCGCCCAACGAATGCAAGTTCATTCCCTAATTTACCGACGCGTGTCTGTGGAGGGAAAAGTCCCATATGCGTCGGCTGTAAGATAGGAATGATACATGCGTTTGTGTAAAAAGTCAATTGCGCTGGGTGTAAGATAGGGCCCAAGGTCTTTCAAGAAAATTGGACTGCTAAATTGATGGTTCACAGGTGGAGGCCAATGTTGAGCTAATTTCGTTATCGCTATATATTTTATTTCTTTTTCAAAAGCACAGGGACACAAATGCAAGCATTTTTTTATTTTTGTTTTTATACCAACATTAGGGGTTATTTGGAGACTTACATGACGATGAGAATGGAACTATGGAACTATTCTCTTTTAGTGACCAGCTAACAAATCTTTAAATAAAATGTATTTTGTGTAAAAAAAGTAATTTCGATATGAGTGATTCTCTGCACTATGCAGTGCTTTAATAGACACGAAAGCACTGCCTAAAATACATGAATAATACCAAAGGTGGACCGGCACGTGCACATTAACAAACACTGGAAGGAAACAATCTGTAATTTCCTCATTGCAATTCCCGTTCAAATGGCAAAATAAGCATTGCATTGTGTGTGAATCATTGTCCCATCTAAATTACAATTTCACATCTTCAAAAAATACAGCTGTGTTCATTATTCGATTCACTATACGATCATCATATGATCCATTATATGATTCTGAGGGTAATGTTACATGTACAGACTGTATATAGGTGGTTTCCTTCTGTCACCCTTATATTTATTGTGTACATTTTTTAGATTGTTGTATTCTCAATTGCTTTCATTTCAGCAGCTATCATATCTGCAATGCTGTAGCATAAGTTTTGCACTGTAATCTGCAATTGCTTCTGCATCTGCTGTACATGTGGCAAATAAACTGAACTTGACAGAGAAATTAGATCTGTTTTCAACAGTGCAATATTCTACAAATTACACTTTTAAAATAATGTCACATTACTATAAAGTACTTTGAGATTATTTTTTTATAACAGATATTGAGTAAAGAAAATGTTAAATTGAATGTCAAGATACTATTTGTAATTTTGTTGTATGACAGAATTGGTCAAAGGTCTACATGTTTGAATACTTTAGAGAGAAGAAAAGAGAGGGATAAATGGAGAGGCTAAATTGTGTCCCTGTGCATGCATGCATATTCCTGTTAGACAGAAAGAGAGGGAGGAATGGAGAGGCTAAATAGTGTCCCTATGCATAAATGCATATTCCTGTTAGACAGAATAAGAACGATGGCAGACCTCGTGTTTGCATGGCGACTGCTGCATGATACCCCCCCCCCAAATGCCCAGCGTGAAAGGAGCTGTGGGTGTAAACCTGGACATCATGTTCATCCTGTCAGCTCACACTGTGAAAGCACAGAAATGGCCGATCACCTTCCCTCTTGTCGGTTCTGATTGCAACCCAGGAGCCGATGTTCACTTCGCATGACCATGAGAATGGAGTGGGCAGGACACCTGCAGCTAGGTTAACCTTAGCTTTTATGTAGTTGGGGCCATTATTTGTGTGTGTGAAAGAAAGTGTGTCCTTCTTTTGCTGTACTTGAATACCCCAAATCTCCAACAGATTGTTAAATAAAAAAGTAGATGTTAGGGGAAAGTTTGCTAGTACCCATGACAGATGAAAAAAATATTTTGAGATAACAGATTACATTTCATTTCATGTTTCCAATTAGATTTAAGGTTAGAAATAGAGCTAGAGATTAGAGATTTGTTTAGATAAGGGATTGGGGAAAAAAACATTTAATTTGCTAGGATATTTTTTAAACACATTGTTGGTAAAGAAGGTTAAAAGAGTTTTAAAGGAACAGCTGTGAGCCAAACTCGAACCATGCTCAACATTATTTATTTTAATAGTAAAACCTATACTGAACTAAATTAATACTGTAAATGTCCACCTTTTCCTCATTGACTACCATATGATTTTGAAACTTCAGAAGACATTTTTAGTATAATTTATTGTGTGTCATTAAATAGTTTGCCTACCTTTAGGGAGGTGTCTGCTTTAAACCTACAGTATGTGAAATAATAATGCATAGTTTTCACCCGAAAGCAGTGATATGGTCAATTCTTAATTTCAGTTAATGCAACATGAGAACCCATGTTGTGTTTATATTTTTGTTTCATGTAAATCTTGCATGCATGTGTACGCACAATAGAGTTCTTGTCTCTACATATGCATATCAATGTCTCTGTGCGAACAGCGGCCGTTTGTGTCAACTGCCAACCCCTTGTAACTCGACCTGACAAATTCTGTGTGATGTGTTTAAGCTCAGATGGCTCTCTCTGCAGGAGGTTGTAGGCATGTCTGTGGTGATTGTGTGTTGTTTGTGTGTGTGTCTGTGGGTGTGTGAACAAGCCGTGGGGCACAGTAGGGCGACTCAGTGGGATTCGAGGACGCCCAACTGTCCCCACATCTCACGCGGACCAAAGGAGGCACTGGAGCCCCTGCTGGATTCCTGTACGGTCCCCCGGAATGACGGCTGTCTCCTGCCTCAAAAGTAGCATACACTACCACCCTTCCCTTGGCCACAGTTAGTTGTTATGCTCATGGAGTTTGAAGCAACTGCTCTCTCGGCCTGTCCTCCCCTCCTCTCAACTTTCAACCAGCCTCGTGTGGAGAAAGGAGGAGGTGGTGTTTTTGTGTGGGGAATTGTTTCTGTGTCTGTTTATGATGCTGTTGATGCCAACGGGCTTTCTGGTTCATTTCAGTATATCCACTCCATTCTTCCTTCTTTCAAATGCTTGCTCTGTCTTTTTCTTTAATTCTTTCTCAAACTAAATTGTATTTTTTTTCTTTACGCCGTGTCCAATTGGTTTCTGTCCTACCTTTTTTCTATCATCCTGACATAATTACTTTGTCTCTCTCTGTCTTTCTTCCTTTGCATGCTGAGTAAGGCTGTAGTCCTCTCAGGACCAGTGCAAGTATAAGGCCAAACCATTCCCTGCCATCCAGCCACCCACAATCCATTCACCACGCATCAACCCCAACCGCCAACTACTCTGCTGCCGGGGTAACGACCACTGATACCCTTCTAATGTACTTTGAGCAGGGCCCCAGTGAACAAATAATACATTAAAACAAATCACTAATTTGCGCAAAGCCCAAAGCTCCGGTGATTGCCGGCTCGATCCAGGCTTGGCAGTGTTTCCTCTGTGCATTTCCGGTAATATCAGTGTGGGGATTCAGTAATTGCCAAAGCTTCAGTTGCGCTTTTGGAATTTTACACCTGCCTCTTATGCTCTAAACTGAAATCTTAAATTAGCAATTTAAAAAGAAAAACACATTATGCTATGATCATTTATCGTTAACCATATGATAGGAATCGTGTAATGTTGATACCATAACTAAAGAGCCCACTGGAAAATTACACCCTTTCCATTTATCCACAAAGAACCATTTAAATTAATGTTTGCCACATTAACAAAGGTCATTTGACTGACCAATTGACTGGAACATAAAAGTAAACCGATGTGGTTTAGGTAATGACATGCAAGACTAACCTGCAATAAGGCACAAACTGATGTTTTCACACCAGTGAGCATGAACCAAACCAGGCCAAGGCTAGTTTAAACTGGCTGGTCTTATGAATCTGTTGGTAGTAGTTGAAATTGTACTATAGAGGCCGATATTAAGGGAAAATGGCTGAGATGGCACATTACGGTTCAGGTCAGCAATATAGTGGAAAAAAGTGATCGAGGTACTAAAATGACCTTTAGATTTTGACCACTGGGACTGACAGCTAACTGAAACAGATGTCGAGTACATTTTAAATCGTGTTCTATACACAGTACATCAGATGACTTAATAGTAGTACACCCTTGGAGTGACTTTTCAGAGAGAACCCATGTTTAAATCATCTCGGAAACAAGCCATGGAATGTTCCAGAGAAAATATGACAGAAGTGGTCTAAAGTGGGGGTCCACAGCTGGTTGTTATATAACCCTGGTGTTGGACTGAAATGCTCAAACAAATGGTTCTTGTGCTAGAGTTCCACTGACCCTGGCGCTCTGTCCCGCGATGAGCTGGTCGTCCTCCGTCTGGACACTTGTCCTACTGCGCGCATCGTAGTCTTCCTGCTCAAAGTCCGAGTCGTCCTCCAGCTCCTCGGGTGTCTATAAAGAGGGGAAAAGTATTAGAGAGAGAAATGACAAGTGCATTGGGAGATAGGGAGGCAAGGAGGGAGAGGAGAGAGTGAGAGGGGTGAGTGAGAATTTTTTTTTGTTTGCTATCAGATCTACAGCTGTACTATCAGGCGAAGCAATGTAGGTTTCTCGCAAACAAATTTCACATTGTATCTTTACAGCCATATGAAATACGCTTAGGAGATACGAACTGTACATGTAGAAACACAGTACCATCTAAAGAGTCAACTCACAGAATCTTATGGTAGACAGGCCTTCTGGTCACATAACGGATAGCCGGCGGGAGATGAACATCAAGTCAGATCTCCTTGTGCTGAATTATTCAGCCCTCTTTTTTTTTCATGCACTCTGGTTTCAAGTCGCTTGCATCATTGTTTTTAAGCAGTCTCGGTGGGTGTTAACACTGTGCGCCATAACAGCACTATAAAGTTCCCCAAAGCCCAGCCCCTCCAACATGGGGTTGGTACAAACGGCACAGAAGGATAAAGGCGGGGAAAATGGCCTGGAGATTTTGCTGCTGTTTATTTCTTCTTCTTCAATCCTCAACTGTCTGTCTGTGATCTCTCGACGAAGACTGGCTGGAGTCAAGGACAAATCATTAAATGTGTTCGACCAATTAGCAGTGGGAGATCTACAAGTTCCACGGTCAATCGGGATGCAGTGGGTTGAATGTGTAGGTTGATCAGTCCGTCCTTCAGACAACAATGCAGATGTCACACGGCAACAATTCTAAATTTCCAGGCATAACAATTTCCTCTACAAGGTTAAAGGGACCTCCTATAGTCCAACCCTTGAAATTACTTTTATTCAAAAGTAGCTTGTAGCTTTAAAATTACTTAATTACACACAACAATGGAGAGAGTTTACCAAAATCAAACTCACCACACGGCCATGACTCTCTGTAATGGTTCCGAGACATATTGTTCCACAAAGAACTGTTCTGATGCCAATTACACTCTTTCTGCAGAAAATATACTTTGTAAGGCAATGTGATTTTGTAAAAACCTTGAATATCCTCTGAACAATGTTTGGGGATGAAAGGTTCTTGAAAATTACAGAAATTAGACAGGACGCAAGGGATTATTAATTCTACATGTTGTATATCCTACCTTTGGCTGGAATCTAATAGGAACAAGGCTCAGCAAACAATGTTCTACCAAGATTTTGTGGAAATGTTATTTTTTTTCTTCTTGAGTTATACAGAGTTGTATTTTTCTTCAATTAGAAAAAAATAAACCACAGACAAGTCTGGAAATAATAGGTAGATTTCCATAAAAAACAACTATAGCTCAGATCAGGAGATTAAATCCAACAGTTGTATTCAGAGACAGCTACACTGAAGCTGGCCCTTGCGAGTGATTTTCCAGTAAAAAAACTATAAAAGTACATGTGGTATCAGACATTTTAGTCTTCGTGTGTTAATCAATGTAATTATGAAAATGCTGGTTGTCAACACCATTCGCAAAATGCATAATTCGAGAAAAATTGCATTGTAGAGGCAGATAAATTGCCTGTGACACACATGAACAAACACATGAACAGACAAAGACTGTTCCATTGTCTCCCCTCCAGATTTCATTGGTGCGGGACAATCAGCCAACACTTTGCAAACCAGCATAATGTGATTGCTTGCTTAATGTGGCCTGTAAAATTATATTTTAGAAGCTAATAAGGTTGTATCAACCACTCAGAGAGGGTTCTCCAAAGAATTATCCAAGGATGAAAGGGTTGATCGATAAACAGTGGATTTTATAAATGACGCTACATATGCATACATATGGGTTAAAAGGTATTTAAAAACCTCTGCAAAGGATCCAACTTAGTACTCAAAAGCTGAAAAAATATAGTAATGCTTTGTTGAGATATTTTTGTTTCTACACATTTCCAAGTAGGTAATGATATCAGACTCTGTATCTGGCAATGTCAATACTTTCCACATCCATTATTCGTGTGGTACATAGACAAGGAGAAGATAGCATTGGCATTCCAACCCTGTCTGTTAGGCTGCACACTTGCGAAAAAAGAGGAAATATATAACCTGCAGGAGATACAAGCACATACGATACTCATCCAATTTGGTAGAAAGTAGTCAAAACATTGCACCCTATTGCCGGCTATAAGGCACTCAGGTGGGCTCAAGGGTTCAGTGGAACAGGGGGGCTACATTAAGCTACATTTTCGATTAGTTGTGAATGCTTGTGTCTTTTTTTCTTTTTGATTAGTTGTGAATGCTTGTGTCTTTTTTTCTTTTTGATTAGTTGTGAATGCTTGTGTCTTTTTTTCTTTTTGATTAGTTGTGAATGCTTGTGTCTTTTTTTCTTTTTGATTAGTTGTGAATGCTTGTGTC